>CAJNOP010000075.1:834953-849631 GCA_905250075.1 Rotaria sp. Silwood1 | reverse complement strand
CTAAGAGGTATGTTTTTCTGTCTTATGTACCTGTTTCAATGAAATTCCATATTCCTTATTCTTTTCTTTTACTTAGAAACTATAGACTAATTCTGTAGTCTATCATTTCGTAAGTCTAGTGTTGAAAAGAAGACTTTTGAGTTTGATGATATTTTATACAGAAATTTTCAAGTAAATCAAATAAAACTGACATGAGTTCAATTTATCTGACAAAGAGTTAAACCTTTCAATCGACAAGAATTTTATGGTATCAGAAGTAAATCTCAATTGTTTTATGATTTAGTTACAACATCAACATCTCGATTAAGACGTGGCGGGTGTGGGTGTGCGTGTGGGTGTGAGTGGGTTGTGGGTGTGGGTGTAGGTGTGGGTGTGAGTAGGTTGTGGGTGTGAGTGTGAGTGTGCCGCTGGGTGTGGGAGTCAGTGTGCCAAAGAAGAAAAGGCACCCACACCCACACACCCACACCCACACACACCCACACCCACACCCACCCACACCCACCCACACGCACACCCACACACCCTCACCCACACACCCACACCCACACCCTCACCAACACCCCCAGAGATTTCGTTTGTTTTTGACCAAGGGGGGGAAAAATTTTTTTTCTCAAAGAGAATCTGCTGGGAGAAAACGAAAATATTTTTCCAAAGAGAAAATCCGCTGGAGAAAAACGATAAATTTTTCCAGGGAGACTTTCTCCCAAAATTTTAGGAGGGGGAAATTCCCTCCCATCCCCCCCTTATCGTATGCTCTGCACACCCCCACCCTCACCCACACACCCACACCCACACTCACACCCACACCCACATCCACCCACACCCCACACCTATACCCACACCCTCACACCCACACCCTTACACCACACCCTTACACCACACCCTTACACCCACATCCACCCACACCCACACATCCACACCCTTGGTATTACAATCTTGTTTTTGTTTTCGGCAATCTTTTTTCTCGTTTTGGGTATTATTATCTACAGTACTTTTTGCAAAACTATGGGTAACATATTGTTCAACTGCTATTAGAATGTGTGAGATTTGCTGATTTCTTCATCGAGGCTGCTGATACAAATCATAATATCTACCATTCAAATAGTTATAGTTATTATTTAATGATAACATCGTGCATTTTCACTTTCATTTCAACAATAATTGGCGGTTTTTAGCTTGATCGAAACTGAATTACGGTTTGAAACTGACAATCACAAAGATTTTATTTGTACGTTTATCGTTCGAAAGGCTTGCTTTGAGTTATCTTTGTATTCCATATTTATTTAAAGCAATGTTTGACAAAATAAAATCATAACCTTATTTTTTATTGTAATCAATAATGGAAAGGAATGCAATGAAAAGATCGTTTTTTGCATTTGCTGTTTCAAAGAGGAAGAAACAGTGAATGTAAAACACGATCGTTTCTTATGGTCCACTCGTTATTTATTGCGAATAAATATTTTGTAATTATATGCGAAAATAATATGAAAGGTAATGAGACGCGATTGGCACGCTGATCACTAAATAATTGCAATCAATTTTATTTCTTCTTGATGAAAGAGATACGTTTTTTGAAAAGATTTTAATAAATATTGTCATATTGGATAAGTTGGAATAAAAATGACTAAATGTCTCGAGTTATTTTCAACAGAATTATTTTTTGAAATATTTGATTATCTATCAGTCTATGATTTATTTAAAATATTTCTTAGTCTTAATCATCGTTTGAATAGTATTATTCATTTATATCGAATTCATCTTGATTTTCAAGATATTTCTCGATCAAAATTTGATTTTATTTGGCATCATCTTCAACCAGAACAAGTTATATCAATTGTTTTTTTCGGAAAAGAACCTACCAGATCAAATGAAATTATTTATTGACCATTTTCTAAATTTTCAACAAGAGTTTATTTGTCTAGAGACAATTCAATTAATTGATATAACTTATTTCACATTTTATTTACTCATTAATGTATCATCACTTTTATTCATAAATGAAAATATTAATGTACTTATTCAGAATTTTATCAAAGAAACATTAGAAAGACAAAGAAATATTTTAACTAAATTGAGTTTGGACGATGATAATGTATTTGAATCAATTAATCTTCCATTTTATCAATTAACTTATTTAACAATTGATTATTGTTCAAGTTCAATATTAAGTCATATAGTTAAAAATTTGATTCCTTCAATTACTCATCTAGACATTTCCATTGATCAACTTGATTTGGATACAAAACGAACTTGTCCCGATTTGAGTTGTTTATCATCTAGTCTTACACATTTGACATTAAGAATTGGTAGTGGTAAGTTAATATCAAATCTATTAAGAAGAAAACAACTATCTACTGTTTAATTACAGATAATATTATATCGTTCGATATACTTGAAAGATGCCTAATCAAATTAGAAAAATTAATAAATTTAATAATTGAAGCAATAGGTACAATTGATGTTATTTGTGGTTATTGTTGGGAATAGTTTATTTCAAAAACAAATATCAATAAATTCGATTTGAAATTTTTTGTAGAAAGACCTAATCTCAACAACATATCTCGATTCGTTTTCTTCACCATTTTGGCTCGAATATAAACATTGGTATGTTGCATGTGATAAAACAAAATGAAAATATATTGTTGTTTAGACAGTGCCTCATTTCTGGTCAAAAACTATTGAATATTATCCATTATATTCCTTTCCTCACTCAACCGTACCATCATATATGAAAAAATATGTTTTCTATACAAGAAAAATGGATAGTATTACTTGTTTATTTAAGGATAGCATATATGACCCATGCCATTGTCACACTCAAGTGAATCTATTAAAACTTTCTAGTAGTGCATTGCCATGCATGACGAGATTACTGTCTATTGTTGATCTCTATCAAATACGAGAACTCAATATATCATCGATGAGTAATTTATCATTAGAGAAACAGTATGAGTTATTAGATTATACTCCACAATTACAACATTTGATCATGAAAGAATTGAATCCATCATTTATTTTACCAGAACATATTCGTTCTGTTACATTGACCAAAATTGATGAATCAATTTTTGCTAATACAATTTTTGAGATGCTTTCATCTGTAGAAAATCTTCAAATTGAAATGAAATCAAAAAATTAAATCTTTGACTTAATCGATCGATTAGAAAATCTTTAGTGTCTTGTCGTTTTTTCTTCTTCCGAGCTAGACTTTTATGATGTTTCAATTGAATGGTTTAAACAATATTCATTACGTCTCCGTCAATGCAATTTTACTTATCGATGTCAAACTGATTCGAACTATAAATCTGTTATTTTATCAATTGGTGATAAACGTTTCACAGATGGTAATTAACATTTTAAAATAAACAAATAAAACTTTGTTTTTTTCTAATGAATTTTTTATGAGTGCCTTTTACTGATTCTCGTAAAAGATCTGTCATTTTTGCATAATCACTCACACATACTTATCAGAACATCATAATGATTCTAGAAGTTGCAAAAATACTCCCCCTACCACACTAAGTGCTTGAAAACGGACTTGTTGAGCGGTTTTTTATGTCGTAGAAATTGGTAAAAGAAATGTTACTCGCTGAAACCCTCAGAAAAATCATAGAGTGGATTTACAAGAGTTTCTTCTTCAAGACAGGCCATCCATGCAATCTAATCGGCTTTTATGGATATCCATATGGCAACGAATCTATTCTTCAAAAGCCCATGAAATTACTCATCTTTACTCTACTTTCAATGCCTAATTTTCTACGAGCCGATGTTATATAGTGTATGTTATTTATTATAGAATACTACATCTTATTAATACTCGTAATATGAATTTCTGTTAGTTGTAGTCATTTGTGAACCATTTAATTGCAATATTATTTATATCGAAAGTATCTGAAATATTCAGTTTTGATACCTTGAATAAAGCAATGCAATAAACTGATCATATGTCAAATGCATTAGAACACGTTTCGGGTAAACGGAATGCACACAGTTAAAAATGTCCAAAATTACGAGTTTTAATGCGTTTATATTGCAAACGCGAAGAACTGTTTTTCCACAAATAGTCATGACGAGGTTGAAGCATAAGGAAAACGTCACCGTTAAAACGCGAAATTCCGGACATTTTTAACTGTTTGAAATGCGTTGAACGAAAGAAAAGGAGAAGTTGTTATAACGCGTAAATTTTATATTTCTGACTGCATGGGATATTTTCCCACACAGTTTAGCATCATTTTGTAGCTCTCGAAAATATCTATCTATGCTGAAAAAAATGGCGCTTTCATATATTGTTTCAGTGGAAGTCATCTGTGTATCATTATATCACTTTCAATCGGAACTATGCTATAAATATAGCCAAAAAGAGAAGTTCGTTGGATATATTCGGAAGTATCATCTAAAATGGTGGATTTTAGTCGAGAGTAGTGTAATATTGTAGAAAAAAACGTATAATCTAATATTCGAATGATATCAATGGTGATTATTATTTAGGGCCGTTTCGTGGAGAAATCGTCCCCCCTCCTTTAAAGCTGCTGTAATTATCATTGAATTTATACGCAAATTGTTACCCATAAAGAAATCGAAATAATAACTGATAACAAATTGTTGTGACTAAATTCGGATAAAAAAATAAGCACATACAAAGTATTCCTGTTGATAAATGACAAGGAGGAAACAGCTGATTCTATGAGTAAGTAAGCTCTTCGCCGAAGAGCACTTCATCAAAAGTATTTTTTTGGTCACGGAGGGCGCTACAAAGATGAGAATGAGGGCAAAATGAGTTGATCTCTTCAAGCTTAACAAGCCTGTATAAGAATTAAAGGGCCTGCAACAGTTTAAAGCGGCGAAACAGTCTTCGATGAAACGCTCTTCGGCGAACATTCATTCTATGATTCCAAAATTCTAATGACTCGAAGTGATTTCAAGTGGTTTCAAATGATTCCATGTGATGCCAGTTATTTCAAGTGATTCAAACGCTATGGAATCAGCTGTTTTCCTTGGATATTCCGCATTTCATAGACATTCAATTGTACCATATAAAAATCTGGAAAGAGTTTTGCTGTCTTTTCTCATAATAATACCAGATTTTTCTCTGATTACATAGCTGCTCAAGAATGTTCTGCATGAAAATCGGTTGGAACGTTTAATCTGTTCGTTGTTGTTGTCAATGTTTTGTTTTAATATAAGCAGTTTCTTATTCTAGATGAGTTCGTGTACTTAAGCGCAGCCAAGATAGAAAGAGCGAACTGCGGAAGTCCCTGAAATTGGAATCCACTATGTTCCCTATTGAGCTCGGTGCATATTCCAAAACATTTGCTTTACATACAGTTTATCGGATTGGTCCCAGACTCGGACAAGCTAAGTCCGAACATTAAAATTTGGTGTTGATTGAGTTCGAATCTGCATTGGCGTATTCAAGAATATTTTAGGAGAGGATTGGTGGTTTTGTAGGAAGGACTACCACAAAAGAATGAGTTATTTCGACTTTCGAAAAATGTACAACCAATATCTCCCTTCAGATATTTAAATCTTTTCACAGATGGTAGATTCCTCAATTTTTCTTGTAAATACGCTCTTGGGCATCTGAAAATTTTCTACTTACCTGTGCCAGATCAACATTCGCGTCCGATGTCATGGACGCTAATCTGAAAAAGAACTAGTCAACTTGATTCTTATAAGATCATTGTTAAGATTACTCGAAAAATGTTGAGAATGTATTACGTAGTGAGTATCAGATGAAAATTTAAAAACTTCATTGAATATCAAGAGCACGATTCGGGACTGGGTCCAGGTCTAAAAAGTACCGGAAGAGTATCAGTGAAGTACTACTAGCATAGTAATGGGACTCTGGCGAAATAGTAATGGGATACCAGTAGTCCGTACTCCATTGGTACTCCCGAGTACTAGAGTCGCTCTTTTTTTCTTGTTAATACCATTATGGATTAAACATAGGTATACACCGTTTCTGTATTCTGACTAATCATATTTCTTTGGTTTTCATTTTAAAAATGGCTGTTTCTCATCGATTCTACTGACTGTCTATATTTACTATGATTATTGTATCATTGCACAATTAATAAAAGCTATAGGCAACACAGAATATAGTAAACGATAGAAGTCGGATTTGAACAAAACATTAAGGTACAACAGCTACAATTTTGATCGAGCTGTAACTATTTATTCTGAGAGAAAATACATTAAAAAATCGAAAATTACTGCACACAACACAAAATCCATTAATTTCTGTATAAAAATTCGCTCGAAAGAAATAAAATTGCATGTATGTAAAAAACAGAAAAAGACCAAAGGCAAATATTTAGAAAAAACCGTGCGATGTGATTGTGCAGAAATAGCCTGTTTCATACATTTGACATATACTTTTATTTACCCGCAACATTTTACAATTATTGGCGCTAGACAAGAGAAAATAATAAAATTACTCTACAAAGATATTCAGAAACTTTTCCTTTTATTAGAACAAGACACTTGTTATAAAAGATGTAGTTTGTTAAAAAGAAAGCAGTTTCAACATTATTAAAGGATTTACTAACCAAACACAAGCATATTGAAATAAATTGTAATCAACAATAAAACATTAACTTAAATAATTGGAAAAGAAGAACGATCGATCTATATGGAAAGAGATATAGACAAAAAGAAGATTACAGCAGTGGCGTCGTCAGAAATTCTCCAGGGGGAAGGGTTGCCCACCAACAGAAAAAAAATCCTTGGCATTGTGAATAGTTTTCTAGTCCTGTATCTCCCTCCATGCATTGCTTCTCTAAGGAAAGTGCCCGGGCACCTCGGGCATTCCCCCTGGCTACACTCCTGGATTACAGTCAACTGTCTGAAGCGATTTTCTGTTTCTTTGTTATCTATTGATTGTCGTTTAATCAATCTAGCAATTCATCGCACTTGATGCACATACTGTGCCTTGATAACACCATAGTACACTTAACGTTCATGTTAGGTTTTGTGAATCTTGCTGCATGAGCACCATATTAAGTCTACAGACTGCTCTGATATGCTACTCATTTGTTATATTTCTTTTATGAAAATGCTTTGAATCCTTTTACAAGCATTTCAGACTACCAAACTTAATAATATAAGATCGAAATTACTTTGCTTATTTCATTTTATTCCAATCAACATTAACTATTGAAATATTTTCAAATCATAACGATTATTTCTTTGAATTAAAACTTATCATCAAAATAACTCTTTTTCTATATTTCTATTCTATTTCAAATGAAGTTGAAGATTGAAATTATCTTTGAAATTAGTTTAGAAAATGATAGTAACGTTTATATTGTCAGTATGAAAATTAAAAAAAAAGAACAAAAAAATTATGACTATAAATGCACATTTCGAGATCAGTCCAGCGATTGAAAAATCTTTTCATCGGATGAAATAAATCAATATGTAATATGGAACGAGTCGAGTTTTCCCATGACATGATTCTTTTTCTGTTCATATCATGAGTCATGGCATTGGTCTTTGTGTATCTGAATTCTATTAATTGCTTTTATTGGACAACGTAGCAATAAATAAAACTGACTATGCATATTGATTGTCAGCAAGAGTTAAAAGATTAATCAATACATAAGATAAAAGAGAACCGAAAACAGGATATATTTATTTCATACAAAATAAACATGTACGATTATTTAGGAGAAATATCATGAAAATATTTAAGTTCAGTCGAACTCATATTTAATATTTTGTTCAAATTCGATGAATATCTGATTTTTAAGTTATTTCAGATGAAAAGCCTTTCATACAAAAATAAAATAGATAAAAAAACACCCTAACAATACAAAAAATCTTCAGCAAGAATATCTTTGTTTTAATTAAGAATATTGATAAAGATAAACGAATTTAAACGTAAAATTGATATTTATTTTCTATTGCAGATCAATATACTCCGCAATATTGAATTACATAGAATGAAAAACATATAGGCAAACAATTACTGTTTTTATATTTATATAGTACACTCTTTTCCCAATGCTCGCTAACCCATACATTTTCTTTTTTTTTTATGCCAAAAATTGAAACATATATAACTATGCGGTCATCAACACGACAGAAAAAACAAAAGAATGCTGACTTTTTCGTTTTATTTGAAACGAATGGTCGTTTATCATTTCATTATATAGGTCTCAAACAGACTAGACGAATTGAAAGTGAATTAAGGAATGTAATTGATGATGGTGCCATGTGGAAACACCAATCACATTTCTTAATTCATTTTTAATTCGTCTAGTCTGTTTGACTCCATAGGCTCGCTCCTCCAATCACACTGACTTAACTCAAAGTGAATAAGGAAACATAATTGGTGTTTCTACGTAACAACGTCAATTACATTGGTCACTTCACTTTGAATGGAATAGGTATGATTGGGGTCATCGGCCGAATGGGAATTTTTTTTCGTCGAATTTATATGACTCGCATGAAAATGAGATGAATATGCTTATTCTTTCTCTAACATATGTTGACGAACAAGTATAATGATAGAAATATTCTTCGTTTTCCTAATCTCAAATCACTTATTCTTACTCAATGTATATCAATTGAACCAATAATTCAAAGCACATCTTATCTTATTGAATATCAATTAGATGAACTTACATTAACATTTGATCATCAAGTGTTCATACGGGATTTTTATGTAGACGAACATTTGTCAATTGAATCTGATACAGGTAATAAATCGTTTATTTGACAGATTCTAAAAAATAAAACGACATTCATCTATCTTGAATAAGCCATCCTTGATCGTGTACATTTACATTTCATATAAAACCATTCACTGAAAAACTCATCCTTAAAAAGTCGATTTCGAAATCATCTAGTTTAAATTTTAGCTTCCAAAGAGAAAATACTACATTCACCTCTTCTACTTTCATACACAGTAAATGTTTGAGAACAAATCAACGACACACATTTAATGCTTATTAGAATCACTTAGGAACAATTGTGCAAAGAATCTATTTATATGGAAGGTAAATCGTGACAACCTTAGGGCTTCAGTTAACGAGAAAAAATCTTCGAACTTATAATTAGCAGCTTATATATTCTTATCTTCAGAATAAATATTTGTATTTAAGAATATGTTCAAATCTATTGGAATAATCGGATAACTAAGCAACTTTCCAAAGACGTTCTTTATGCTACAAATTAAAAATTGATTTCATTAGCTTGACAGAAAAAAATCTTCCGAGATGATAAGGCGCTTCTAAGTTGAATTGTCTCATTAAATAAGATCTATTGAGATAAGAAAAAAGAAATTAAACTGATTCGTATTCATAATACCTTATTGCTAAGTTATGTCTCAAGATGGGTGAGACTGGATCAGAACCGAGACAACGCGAAAAAAAGTTGAACAAATCAAAACTATAGATTGTAGTTATTTGATCTGTGCTTTTGGCCGAATGATAATATAAATCATACTGATTAAAACAAAAGTTGGAAGAATGGATCGAAAAAAAGTAACATTCGCGGAGTGAATAGATGAAAGAAAGAATATTTAAGAATTTTCTAGAGTTCGTACGAATAGATTCTGAAAAAAACCGATTTCTTGAGACTGGGACTGAGATCGGAGCCAGTAGGTGAAAACTAAAATCGTCAGGATCGAATCTGAACATGGACCAGACCAGATTTATCATGACTATGACTGAGACTGTTGGAAAAGAAGTAACTGAGATTGCAACTAAAAGATTTAGACTCGTACATGTTTAGTTATGACCATGCTACTGAATTTTCAGTGAGTAACAGAATCTATTAACAAATATTAAATGTCGGAATTTGAGTTTGAAAATTTACTCTTAAATCGATTTAATGTTCTTACAATGCATCAAAATTTTCAAACAAACCAACGATTTCTTCCGTTGATAAGAAGTTCGTCAGAAATTTGCACTTTTTCAAATGTCTTATAAAGTATTGATTTTAAGGACTTTATGTCTAACATAGGAGTAACTCGTTTGGGCTGAAATAGCTGACACATTAAGAGTACCATGAGAACTATCTTCAAGTGTTCAAGCCGAACTGCGATATCCATTGATCATCTCTGCCATTGAGCAACAATCTAACGAAATAGTCGGATAGTTCGAAAACAATGTGGGATGAACATGAGAATCAATCTAGATCTTTTGTTTTAGTGCGCTCTATCTGATGAAATAAGTCTCAGGAGGGAGGTACCCCAAGTGATAAACCGCTTTATAGCCCATATTTTAGGCACACAGGAAGAGATCCTAGACTAGAATTATCCCAAAGGTGTTTGTGTCCATAGGTTCTTCTTTCGGAGTTAGGACTATTTTAGTGAATTTTCGGTCTATGGCAATATATCTACAATAATATCAAATGAGGAAATCTCCACTTGGAATTTTACCCATATGTAGACCTCATGAGTCTTACTATACGCTAAAAGTTTCAGAGACAATCAATGTTCCTTTCTCGAGATAATGAAGTTACAAGAAATACTCATTTCTTCATACAGTGCTCAGAAAAATCCAGGTTTCTTCTATATTCATTATCTCGAGAAACGAACATTGATTTTCTCTAAAACTTTTAGTGTATAGTAAGACTCATGAGATCTACATATGGGTAAAATTTCAAGTCGAGATTTCCTCTTTTGATATCTTTGTAGATATATTGCCATAGACCGAAAATCCACGAAAATGGTCATAACTCCGAAAGAAGAGCCTATGGGTCCAAACATTTTTGGAATGATTCTAGTCTAGGATCTCTCTCTCTATGTGCCTAAATTAGGGGCGGTAAAGCGGTTTATCACTTCGGATACCTTCCTCGTCAGCTTCAAATTGGTTTATGATCTGGGGAGATTTGCTCACATAATACGAAAATTAGAATGAAAATAAAACTACACACATTTAAGAGTTCATTGTTTGCTAGCTATAAAAAATACTCCTAGATATGAAGAACTAGTAGGGAATTATAAATATTTTGTTTTTCATAATCAATTCTGTCTTATAGTTATTTTGAACGTGTTTCAATTATTTATTCATGTAAATGCAAATGAAACAATATATTTCTTTAGTTGATTTAATAGAAATAGATTAAGATTTATTTGATTAATTATCCTATATATATATTCCTAGTATTCGATAGTTTTATCAATCAAAAAACAAACATTTTGTAAATGTAAGTTTTGATTTGTTATATATGAAATTAAAAAGAAGTAATTATTATTTAAAAATAAATTTCCTTCTAAACATTTTTTATAACGAAGTATAATTGAGAAAGTGAAAAGTCTCAGTTAAACTGGAATATTTATTGTTTAATAATAAAAAATTTCACTTTTATTTTTATTTGACAAACTATAGAAAAAGAAATGATTATAATCAAAGAACTTCTGTGTCAACTATTCTCAGGACGATGTCGATTAAAATCTCTTCGACTTGATATTAGCAATGAATTTACAAGTGGTGATATTCATAAATGTTTAGTAGGAAACTCTTCTTTTTCTTCGAATTTTATTGTGAATCAATGTGAATCTTGTTGTATGACTCTGCGTCGTTTATTTATTCGACTTAAATATACATTTTTTCTTGAAAATCTTATTGAACATGTACCCAATCTCGAAGAAATGTCAGTTCAGTTTGAATATTCATTGAACTTTGATTCATTATGGGAATTAGATATTGAAACTTCGAGTCAATCAAATGAAAATTGGTTTAATAAAGTAAGAAGAATAATTTATTATGAGTTTTTCAAAATAATTTTTTTTTATTTTCATTAATAAAAACAATCGAATTGTTATTCTTTTAAGATACCAAAACTACGATATTTTAGTTTAAAAACTTTCATTTGTGAAGATACGGAGTTTGTTTATCTAAAACGGCTTCTCAATAATTTAAATTATGTTGAAAAACTTAAAGTTCATCTTAAAAGTGATAAATTAATCGAAACAAGATGTCGAAATATATGGAAATCATTGATTGATGCAAATTTCATTCGTCAATATTGTCTACCCGATAAAATAATTAATTTAATTAATTTTGATTTTTATATTTATTCTCAATGTCAGTTATCATCGAATGATATGAAAAGAATAATAAATTCATTTAAAAGTCATTCTTTTTTTGTTGATCATAAATGGACCAATGTTAAATGTTTATTTGATCCAATAATTGAATGTCAACATCTTTTCTCTTGTTTCACAAATACACTTCAATTTTCTGATAGTCTCAAGTAAGATTTTTATCGTTATTAAAACTGACAACTTTTTATATCAATTATATTCTTTTATTTTTTTTAGTAATTATTCACATATTTTCAATTGGCCACCTATCGGTTTTATTTGGTTTGACTTATATCCATCACTTCATTTATTTCTTGAACGATTCAATGAATTATCTCCTAATATTTCTTGTATTGAAGTACACCAAAGTAAATAACATGTCATTTTAATGATTGTCTTCATAGAAAGGAAGTAAATAGATGACAGAGTTCAACATATTTACATAATCAATCTAATGGACTAAATAGAGAAAATATACTCAAATAAAATTAAAAAAAATTCCTTGTTTTTTTTATAGCGCGTATGATGGGTTTTGACGAGTCAGATCTCCTGATGTCATTGAAAATTTTATGCAAAATGAAACTATACAGGAGGGTTGATATGCCTTTTCGAAATATTACAAAAATTCAATTTGGAACACATTTTGATCGAATGAACGGTTAGTACTCATTTTCTTTGTTTTTCGTATAAGATTCTAATCAGACAAGCAACATTTATTTTTCATTTATTAACAAAAAGTGTATCTGCACCTTTTTTGTAGTTTGAAATTTTCATATAAAACTACTTTTCTTACAATAATTGTCATTAAATAAACTTTTTAGTTTTTGTATTACAGATTTGATAATTCATAGTTATAATGAGGATTTTAACGTGGATTTTGCAATGATTAATACTGAAAAGAGTCTGTGTAGTGTAGTCAAAGAAAGATTTGTAGGAAAAGTAGTTGAGTTCTATCGAATTTAACTATAAATATTAAAGCTCTGTATTCGAACTTTGTTTACTGTAGAAATACATTCTACATCGAATAAAGATCATTGTCTACTGGGATACACATCCCTATATGTGTTCCATCATTACTCCGCAGACCATGATTTGTATCTTATTCTGCTCTGTTTATACGTATTTTCTTTTGTAAAGGCAGTTTTGAAATCTATATCCATCATTTAAGATCGTACTTGGTCGTTGAGTACAAATAGATGATAAAAGAAATGATTTATATGAAAAATTCTGATAAGAAATTTAGCATCAATAGAAGACAGCAGTAAACAATGTTGATTTTTGAGACATGGAAAGCAACAATTAGTCGAATGACGATTGAGCGACGTCAATTGACCGTGGCAACAATTGGACTCTACAATAATAAATCAGTGTAGAATTAATTGGTCGAGTGTTTAAAATAAATGTGATATTTCTTCTACTTCATACAAGCTTACTTTACATACATGTCATTTAATCACACACAATACAGTGTCAGGATGAGTACCCAGGTCGAACGATACGGTCCATAAACGACCGTTTACGGTTACCTTACGACGCATGAACGGACCGTATACGGCCGTAATATCAGGCACAGAAATACGGTCTTATCATAATGAGATTACGCCGCGTATACGACCGTATACTGTAAAAATACCATACAATGGGCTATTTAATTTCAGTCTGAATTTATCAAATAAAAATAATACTTGATTTCAAACTGAAACGTGGGTCGGGGGGGGGGGGGGGGGGGTGACTGAGGGTGTAGGTGTGGGTCTGGGACCCACACACACACCCACACCCATGGTGTGGGCGTTGGCGCGTGAGTGAGGGTGAGGCTGTGCTTGTGGTTTTGTGTACTATAGGCTTTAGTCCCCTGAAAAGGGAGTAAGGGGGGACTAAGCTTTTTGTGGGGGGGACTTTGCAGGACTAGGGGGGACTAAGGGTTTTTAGTGAGACTACGTAGTATCAAGCCAGAAAAGTTTGATTCGGAAGAAATTGGTGTGGTTTTTTTGATTTTAGAATTCAGTTTGAAATAAAAAAGCCCATAGACTCAAAAATACGGCCTCGTATATGGTACCCATGATTACGAGAAAATACGGTCCGTTTACGGTGTCGTATGAAGCAAATTTACGGTGAAAATACGGATAGCCGTATCCATAGCCCTGGGTATGATAAGTAAAAAGTGAAGATGAATATCATGGAATAAATAAATAAATAGATCGTCTTGCCGGTAAACAACAGTTGAATGTCGATAATGACTTTATGGTTTTATCGAAATGTTAAACATGAAAATAATATTCTTTGTGAAATAATGAACACTGCAGAAGATGAAAACTTTAACATAAGAAAAATAAAGCTTGTTAGCGCAGCTCCTGCGGAGCTGAAATGTGGAACTCACGTATACCTTTAGCTTTGTTACCTGACGCATCATCTGTATACTGAAAGACTTCTCTTCAACTATAGTTGTTTTCCTTGAGAATCGATGAAAAGAGCGGGAATTTATTATTTATTTGTATATTAAAAATATATATTAAAAAAAGAAAATATTGTTTTTTCATTTAAGCGCGCTCGATTTCATTTATAATTATTGCTATATACTCGATAATAATCTTTTTTTTTGTTTTCTAATTTGAAGTTATTTTTCTCCACCATCGAGTATTTG
>CAJNOP010000075.1:814112-834853 GCA_905250075.1 Rotaria sp. Silwood1 | reverse complement strand
TTCAAACTTTTTTTCCTTGTCTTGTTACTTATGGGACACCCTGTATATAATAACAAGCGAGGATTTACTCCAAGTTGATTTTTTTCAAGAGTTTTTTCATAAAATTGTTCAACATCTTTTGTTTCTATAATATTAATTGGCAAACGTGACGTTGTCATTAAAGAAAGACTTGCTCGAGCATATTATTACTGATCTAAAAAACCAATAACAATTATTAAACAAACCAACAATCCAAAAAATCATAAACTAACATATTTAACATCAATTCTTGCAATTCCACCAATTAATATTGTTTCTCCAACATCTAATAAAATATTCATCGATCGACTAACAGTTGATTGATAATCAAAAAATGAAAGTTCTTTTTGATTACTACATTTATTAATCATCTTAAACAACAGAAGAATAAATTAAAATATTAATGATTATTTTTAATCGTTCAGGTAAAATAATTTCTGGTGTATCAAAAAGCCAGTTTTCATTTTTATATCAATCAGGATTAAAAGCTCGCATTTTCTTTTGTCGATAATTAATATAGTTATGTTCATGCGATTCAAATGAACGATCTTCATAAAAAGAATTTTCACCAGATGAATATGTATATTCAACACCACTTCAAGGTAAATTCATTTCCGATTCAAATCGACGACGCCATTTTCCTGTTGAGTCAACATTTTCTAAAATTTTATCTTTAATATTTTGTTCATTGAAAGAAAAAAAACCAGACACATACGAGCAATTGTTGTTTCATTTTCAATTGAATTAATATTTTCATCAAGAATTGATTCATTTTCTTCTTGTTCTTTTAAACGTTCCTCACGCATAAATTGATTTTTCCAGTTCGTAATTGAATTGGAAAACGAAGAACATTCATTGTTCTACCTAAATAATACAATAAAATAAATAAGAAATCCTTTAATAAATATCTTTACTGGAAAGATTTGATACAGTTGCACGTTGAATACAATCAAATGCATGAATATGACAAAGATCAGAATCAATAAGATTATTAAATAAACTACTTTTTCCAGCATTTGTATCACCAAGTAAATAAACATCACCTACGGATTTATATTAAAGTAAAAAAGAAGAAACGAAGAATGGAATGACAAACTATGTTGTAAGCAATAACGAAATATTTTTGAAATACGTTCTTCAATTCCACATATCCAGTTCGAGCACTAATTAAACCATAATATTTAACTATATGTTATCCTAAACCACGTTTTGTACATTCATTTTCAAGACATTTATGAACTTCAGATAACTAAGTTTCACTGTCTAAAATAAAAAAAAAATTATTATTAATTTGAAGACATTCTCACTTCTTTTAAAAGTATTTGTGTGATATAAATTATTCTTAATTTGAAACAAACCTGCCCTTTTGGTAAACGATCAACTTTATTGCCAAGAACAAATATAATATTTGGTGAAGTATTATGATTTTCAGTCGATTGATCAATAATATGTGACCATGATCGACTAATTGAATTTGGTATATCAAGAAGATCAACCATTAAAATGACTAAAGCACGTTTTCGTTTTATTTCTTTTAAAATATCTTTATAAACTTGTTCATTAACTTCACAATGTGATATATCATTTGTATATTTAAAAAGATAACATCTTTGACATTGACTTGTTCGTTTTTATAAATTTGTTGAAAGATAATATTTATCATTTTCACATGTATAAACTCTTTAGAATATAGATTAAAAAAAAAATAAATGATTATATTTCGAAAAGAATGTCTTACGATTTACTTTTATCAGCACATTGAAGTAATGCTGCACAACCAAAACAACAAGCTGTTTCATGAGGAAGGATTGTTTTATCTTCTGTTCCTAAATCAATTTCAAAATGATTTTCTATGGATGGCAAAGCATAATAATTAGAGGATGAAATAAATCATCTTCATCTTCATTTATTGATGATACAATATCATCTTTTGATATTTGTGAAAATAGATTTTCTGCTCGACCTATTGTTCGTGAATCTTGTCGAACAAGATATTTTTTATTTTCAGATAATTGACCACCAAAACAAACAGCATATAATGGATCTTTAGAAAGAATTTGACAAAACTCTAGGTGAGAGATTATCTAATGAAACAGGTTTTGTTTCACTAATGACATATTTTTCATTAATTAATGATGACTGTTGACAAGGATAATGCGCTGATCGAAAACGACTAGCATTTATTTCAATAGATGTTGAACGTTAAAACAACGATATTATTCGAAAATTTAACATACTTAGAAAATATTCAAAAAAAGAATTTGAATAGAGAATGAATCCTTCAGCACCAATCAATGGTTGGAATGATTAACCCTTAAGGATGCTGAATAATAGAAATAATGCACCACAACAACAAACTTAATTTTAATTTTTAATATATAATTTTAATAAAATAGTTTTTTAAAGTCTAATAGAACCGAAATACACACGCAAACTGTTGAAGAATGGTCGCTATTTGATGAGGTAAAGCGGTAGACTATAGTACAGCAGAAAAAAAACTCGTAAATGAGATAAGAGAGACAAATAAATTACTTATGCTACAAAAAGAAATTAAAAAAAGTAATGCGATGACAAAACTCAACTGGTTCCATCTCTCATTATGAGATATCTTTTTCAAAGAAAGTTTTTTACTTTTGAACTGATCTCATAAAGTTCGTTTGTAATCATTGTTCTTTTTATTTCTTTTGACATGAATCAATACGACAGTTAATTATTATACTAATAAGATAAATGTTATTATTTTTTCTAAATCAAATTCGCAAATAATTCCATTCAAAACCTTGAGTTGAAATAGAATAACAATTCCGAAAAGTTTTATTTCAAGAGTTTTAATCGATATAAAATAAGTATTTTGATTTGAAAGTATCAAAAAGGTGAACGTCGCTTTAAGTCAAAAGAAATCGACAAAATTATCTCTAGTTTACATTGTTAAATTTTCAAGTCCAAAGTTTTCCAAAAGAATCAAAAGTTTCTTGATGAAAGGAAATACGACAATAAGTAATATTTCAGGTTATTTCATGCGGATTTGACATAATACACATTATGGTGATGTAGCCTAATTTTTATGAAGTGGCATGCACATGAAGTATTACATGGTATTATCAATGTATAGCACACTTATCAAGTAGAAAGAATTACAGTATAGATTAAATAACAACCAAGGTAATCCTTTGGCTGATGCTCTACGTTGACAGAAAGCAGTGAAATAACAGTGAAAGTGACAGCGAAGTCGAATACTTGCTAAAGAAGTACCCCGACAGTCAATAGATAATAAAGAACCAGAAAAACGATATTTTGCAAATCATGTATCTCAAAAATCGATACAATAGGTGGTAATATATTTTCAGAGATATTTCTCTTCATATTGATCTGCCATTCTTCTTTTCCAATTATTTAATCTGCTGTTTTGTTATTCGTCATAATCATTTTCAATACACTTGCTGTTTTGTTATCAATCCTTTTGTAATTATCAAAGTTGTTTTTCTTTTAGCAAATTGTGACTTTCTCGATAGTTGTTTTGTTTTAATAAAAAGAAAAGCTTTATATATCTTTTGTGTTGTAGTAGTTTTTCATTATCTTTGTATTTCGCGCATAAACAAGTCTAACACTTTGCCTGCGAATAAAACAATATATTCAACATATCAAACTCGCTATTTTATCATGATCAATATGCGACTGTTTTTGCAATATTCTTCTTTGGTTGTGTTCTCAATTTAATGAATCGAACTTTATTCTTCTAGGTTAGTCATTAACTGTAAGAAAATAAGTGATATTTATATTATTCTCATTAATTTGTAATTCTTTTATGTATAGACTTTTTTGTATCCTTTATGAGGATTAAACGATTAAAATTCAATCAAAATCGTAACTTTCATATATTATTGGGTTGTTTTTAAATCTCATTTTTGTCGTTCACTACATTTTGTGGTCTTTGTTGCCCATAACTTTTGTAGATTTTAGAGCTGTACCATATTCTAGTAAATACAGATAGTATAATTAATGAGAAACAGCTATGTTTAAAACGAAAACCAAGCTCATATTATTTTCTTTTTTTACCCAAGTGTTATTGAAAACTAACATAAAATTTATCCTAATAAACATTGTCAATTGGATTTAATCATGCAAAAATAAGCGTAAATATAAATTTATTCGAAGAAAAAAAAAGTCATACTGTTTCTCTTCCTGACGGTGAATGAAAATAATAACACACACAAGAAGTATAAGATATCAAATAAAAAGTTTCTTTTGTAAAGTTAAAACCGCATAGAAAAAGAGTTCGATTAGATAAAACTAATTAAAATATGTTCGTGGTCATTTGAGCAATTGTTCAAGGTTGTTTCGATAGTCTTTTTCAGCAATATATTTGATAAGATCAATAACACGATTTGAATAACCATATTCATTGTCATACCTAAAAAGAAAATATTTATATTATTAAAAAATATATTAAAAAATAAATAGAAATATACCATGAAACAAGTTTGACAAAATTATTATTGAGTGAAATACCAGCTTTAGCATCAAAAATTGATGAATGTGTATTACCAATCAAATCTGTTGAAACAACTTCTTTTTCAGTATAAGCTAAAATACCTTTTAATGGACCATTAGAAGCTTCTTTAATTGCAGCACAAATTTCTTTATATTCAGCCTAAAAGAAAATAGAATAAATCGAATCACAAAATAAAAATATAGCTTACATTTTTTCTTAATCGAATAGTAAGATCAATAAGTGAAACATTTGGTGTGGGAACATAAAAAGCTATACCAGTTAATTTTCCATTCAAATCAGGAATTACTTCTCCAATCTAATTCAATATAAAAATGAATTATTTTATTTATTAATAATAAAATAAATAAATATACAGCTTTAGCAATATCAGTTGATGATGGAATAATATTTTGTACAGCTCCACGTCCATTGCGCCAACCCTATAGGCATAAAAATATAAATAAAAATCTTCTTTTTTCAGTAATTTAATTAAATACACTCTTTGATGGACCATCAACAGTTTTTTGCATAGCAGTGTACGAATGTACAGTTGTCATTAAACCTTCAATAATATCAAATTTTTCATGAATAACTTTAACAAGTGGTGCTAAACAATTTGTTGTAGATGATGCATTTGAAAGAATTGTTTCATTTTCTGTATATGTATGTTCATTAACACCCATAACAAACATTGGAGCATCAGCTGATGATTCTGCTATTAGAACTTTTTTAACACCGGCTTGTAAATGTGATTGACATTTATCAATTGTTGTAAATAAACCAGTTGATTCAACAACATATTCAACATCTTAAGAAAAACAAACATATTAATCAATTATGGATTTGTCAATATCCAGATAAAAAAACATACCGAGTTGATTCCATGGAATTTTTGATGGTTCTTCTCTAAAAATAAAATATAATTCAACATTAAAATTTATTGATTTTAAATATTTACTCATTGAAAACACTGATTTCTTGACCATTAACAATAAGTTTTTTATCTTTAAATGAAACTTCACCCTTGAAATGTCCATGTGTTGAATCATATTCAAACAAATAAGCCATATGATCAACAGAAATAAATGGATCTATAAGAACATATTCTATTAGAGAGATAAACAAACAAAATATATCATACTAACCATTAATGCCAACTACTTGAATACGTTGTTGAATTGCACATCGCAAAATAAGACGACCAATACGTCCGAAACCATTAATACCAATTTTAATATTCCATACAATATGTGGACTAGTAGACAAAGAATAAATAAATATTGATACAATGAACTCGTACTCACAAACAATACAATGGATTATTTGATAATAAGAGCAAAATTTCATGGAATTTTTCTTGTTCATCAAATGTAGCTATATTTAAAAATTCATTTATTTCTTGTTCATTTTTTTTCCATATATATAGTGAAGATAAACCAGGTTTCAAATTGACTTTCATTGTTGCCATATAAAATTTTTTACTATGAGACGTCCAAAGGATATCCATATTTAATACATCAGTAATACAACAATATTCCAATTCTAACGAAGGATAATCAACCATATATTCCGTTATCGGAGCTAAAAATTAATGAAAAATATTGTTTTTTTTTAAACTAAGGATATTTCAAAAGTTCTATTTCATCAATTAAAAAACATGAATCTCATTCCTCATTTATATTATTTATTTGATATGACTTACCTGTTGTTTCCCCTTCATTCGTATCACTTGTTTCCACCATTTCATCATCATTTTCACTCATATCTTTTATTTCATCATGACTTTCAGCTGAAAGTGGATCTTTTGTATCAGTAATTGATGTTGGTTCACGATCAATAGCCTTAATTGCTTTTTCTTCTTCAATTCCTGGAAATAAATTAAATATTGACGTTTATTTTAAAATTATTTATTAATTAAAATTAACCTGCTTCGTCTTCTTCTTCTTGTTTTGTATCTTTTGTTATTGATTGTATAATAATTGTTCGAAACAAGAGATGATGATAAAAATAGTTAACATCAGGATCTGTAAATAATTTAATTATTTCTTGCATTGGTCCCAAATTCAATAATGAAAAGGCCATTTTAATTCGAATAGCTTCGTCCACAGTACCACCACCAACAACTAAAATCACATCATTAATTGGAATATTAGGTGTATGTCCACGCTTTGTTTTTCGTATTTTTAGACTTGTTTTAAGTTTTTGCCAAATCTTATGTAACATTTCTTCAAGGAGATTTGTTAAACTAAGTTTACTTTCATCAAAATCAAACGAGTGGTGGTACAAAAAGCATTGTGGTTTTCCTTTGAATTGAAAAGATAATAAAAAGAACACACAAGTACCAAATGAATCTGATTCAATGATGCCCGGACTAATACCGTGTCCATGCATCTGTACCTTCACACGGTCAATTAGTTTGTCGTTATTTGACATTGAAAAATCTTTTTTATTGATCTAAAATATACAGAGAGTTATGGGTGCAAAAAAAATTTAATTCGTCTTATTATTCGAATTGTTTCTTTAAATTTTTCTAGTAATTTTAAACAAAATTTACCTTAGTTAATAGTTAATTATTCATTTACATCTGACAAACTAAAAAAAAACATGCCATTTTTAAGGTTTAACAATGGCAAAAGACTTTATTTTTAATAATGAATAGAAGAAAAGTAAACAAATATGTTAAAGAGGAACACACATACTCTAACTATTACATACGAACACTGTCCGTCGAAAAGTGAAAAGCACGTCTTTATATATACACGAGGACGAAGAGAGAGAGAGAAAGAAGAGAGATAGATGATAAGGATGGTATATGATCTTGTGTGTTAATACAGATCATCACAGCCATACCAATCGTCGATAAACAAACTATTACAATTCGTCCAGCGCCTATTGATTTAAACATTAAAGAATAAATTTGAATCTTGACCTCATCTTTTTTCATTTACATCTATGAGGAACACAATCTCCCTATTTAATTGTAGCGAATAAAACGTTCTAACTAACAATTTTTATCGTTAAATAATATTGTTTACGAGTTACAATACCAAACCAAGGCATATCAGCATCTGATTCATATGATTTTGCCTCTTTGATAGTATTATCTTATTCAGCCAAATAAATTAAGATACTGTAAGAAGTGCAATAAAACTCATACGTTGTTGTAATAAATTCAATTCGATGAAGATATGTTACATTAAGAAGTTTCCATGCATGCGCTATATGATGAACATGTAACATTTGCAAAATTTGAAAAAAAACGAATTATCCTAAAAAGAGAAAGCATGATTTATCAAGAAAATGGCTATTTTATTTTTACCCAATTATGAATGATGCTGCCATAAGTAGAAGAGAATAAAAACCATTGCTTGAAGTTTTATCTTTTGATATTAATATTTGAATTAATTGAACCAATTCAATCGGAAATATGAAATCCAGCGACAAGTGAAGAAGCAAGAACAACAAATAAATCAATCAAACTAACCAATGTTCTTATAAAATGTAATCTTTCAATCCATCTTTTAAATTTCACACGACAACACCAGCTGACTAAACACGAATAACATATTCTGATGCAAAGATGACTAAAAAAAAATTTCCTAGAAAATCTTTTTTTTCAGAAAATAGCATTCAGTTTTTTTAAACTTACCAGATGAATAAATGTTTATGTCATTTTTTCTTCATATTCACCTATAGCACACACAGCACCGAAGATCAAACAACAAAGAATCATAAGAAACTTAAAAATTCAATTGAATATTTTCTTTATTATGTAAAAAGCCAGAACAATAACAATATACAATATGCAAAAAGGCACACGCATTCTCATACAATTAATTTATTTATTAATTTCAAATATTTATTTTTCATCAATTTTGTTTTGTACTAGAAAAATTCTTTTGCTTCGTACTTGTTTTTTTTGAACATCAAAATATTTTTTTCTCTAGTACACTTAATGACATGAAAAAATGATAGGCCAAACAAATCAATCTACGACTAGCTCATTCTATAAAAAAAACACAAGTTTACAGATTCTTTTCATTTATTTAAATATTAATGTTCATACTAAGAAAATTTTAAACCGTCTTTTGAAATATTTTCATATCCATATGAAAATATGTTCCACCAGATGGACTCATTATATATAAATATATATAATCTATATTTCTTATTGTATATCAAATGAAAAGGCAACAAAGAGAGATTGAACATCAATATTTTTATTATTAAAAAATGAATAACACAGTATCAAACAGATTGATTTAATCGACCGATACATAATTTTTCAATATCATCTAAAGTGAGATAATCGACAACATTTTTCATTTCCTATAAACAAAAGAATTTTAGTGATATTTGTTTTTTTCTCTGTTATTTATCGTTAGGAATGCAGTTATAAATGCTTTACATTCATTTAAAGAAATCTAAATTTGATTGTTTTTCTTTCTTTTCTTTTCACGTAATATGTGTGTTCCATTGGTCAGTTGGTCGAGTATTAATAATCGAATACTATTACATAGGAAAGAAGAAAATCTAACCATTCCATCTGTTCAAACGGATTCTTTTCTGAAATTTATCGATTATTTTTAAAGCGTATTTATTTTTGGAATATTGTTAACGAAAAAATTGAAGAAGATCTCATTTTTCTTGATTATTAGGTTATGATTTTAAAAGAGTTTCCTTTATTAACTGAGAATACATAAATGATTGATTAAAAATTCACTGGATTTCATTCAAACAGTATTAAATACAAGGGGGAAATAGCTGATCTTTTTGATTTCAATCAAACTTTAAATCAAAAAATCGTTTTAATCGAAAAAATCAGTTTAATCGGTTTAATCAAGGAATAAATCAAAAAATTCAAACTAATCGAAAAATAAATCAAAATCAGGAGTTGTTTTTATCTTTTTTATTCGATATATCAATTATTTTATTACATTGTTCAAATACATGAAGCCTGCTTTTTGACTGTAGGACTTCATACCCGATTTTATAATATTAAAAGTCATGTTATAGATGCATACGGCATATGTGAAAATATCAACACACCTTTAAGATTTATTCTCTGTAGTTTTCTGTTTCGTAGAGTGCCAACAATTGATGCAAAATGATTAGAGAAAACGAAATTATGAATTTTGACCAATTGTAATTGCTTATATCGAATAGAAAGAAAGAAATGTACCATCGTACATTCTACTTCTTTCACAAATATATATATACATAGGGCAGTCAAAAAGTTCTGAGAACTCGTAATATCTCTTCAATAAGAAGTACATTATAATTATTTGTCTACAGAAAACGTTAGAAGACATCATAACAATATCCGATAGCAAGCTCGATTTACTTTTGAATAGTCTTATTGTATTGATCGATATGTGTCAAACTGATGTCTCGGTTATTGCTTGGATAAATTCATCGCATCTAACAAGGAAACCAACCGAGATGATACCCTCCGTTTGAACTCATATTTGACCCAGAGATCTGCCTCAGTGAGACTATCAAAAGCTTAGAAGGATTCCTGCCCATGGGCCTTTCTGGCCGAGTTATGACCGTTTTACTGAATTTTCGACTAATTTTCAGGTATTCTCTGTGTAACCAAATAATGGAGTTTCAAGCTGAAATTTTGCCCATAGACAGCTCTAATGACTTTAGGACTATCCTGAAAGTTTTAGTCAGAAAGAATGTTCCTTTGTCGAGATATTAAATATGGAAAAAATAGTAACTTACCGCAGGAAGGTCACAAAAATCGAACTGATTAGACGATTCAATATCTCGAGAAAGAAACATTCTTTTTGGCTGAAACTTTCAGGATATTCCTAAAGTCATCAGAGTTATCTATGGGCAAAATTTTAGCTTGAAACTTCGCTATTTAGTTTCACGGTGAATACCTGAAAATTAGTCGAAAATTCAGTAAAACGGTCATACCTCAGTCTCAAAAGCTCATGGGCAGGAACCCTTCTAGGCTTTTGATAGTCTCACTGAGGCCTTTCTTTGGACCAAATATGAGCTCAAACAGAGGGTATCACCTCGGGTGCTTCCCTCGTAAGTGGATATTTAATCTATATTTTAAAATAGTTGAATATAGTTGAATAACAGAATTTCAGATGCAGTGAGACCAGTTGAATGTATCTGATAGGCCATATCTTTAAGTTCTTTCTTCTTTGAGAAGTTTAATAACAACACTTTTACATACGGTTTGGGGTACCATGAGGGATTTGATAGCGTCGATGCCTCAAGATAGTCTCTATTGAAAAATTTCTTTACTAATACTTTTTTGAACATTATTGCGATTATTAGATAGTATTAACAGACCGTATAGAATGCACCTGATGAATACATAACGCTCGCGTTATTATAATGAAAATGGCAAACATTGTTTCTTTACATGTTGTCATCTTCTTATGACAAGTAAAATGTTTTCCCCTTTTACAGACCAGGATTTCTCTCTTGTATCTACCTAATAGTGTGATACCTAATCCATCGTTCAACGTCCGTTATTATACTACATGATTGCAGTGTTCGTTTCATAAAGTCCGTCATATTTTCGGTACTGCATCGATGAGTCTATCCAAGCAATAACCGAGACATCAGTTTGCCACATATCGATCAATACAATAAGACTATTCAAAAGTAAATCGAGCTTGCTATCGGACTTTGTTATGATGTCTTCCGAGGCAGAGATGGAACCGGTCCACTTTTTTTCAGACCGGTACCGGTGCGGGTCTGGAGAAAAGTAGACCGGACCGGACCGGCCGGTATACCGGTTTGACCGGTCTACCGGTCTAGGGGGAAACCGCTGATTTTTTTGATTTAAATCAGAAAAAAAATCAGAAAAATCAAAAAAATCAACAAAAATCAAAAAATCTTTAATCTCTGTTGTTCAAAACATCAATCAAGGGTGGAGCAGCTGATATTAGATTTTATTGATTTCAGTGATATTTTTGATTTTGTTGATTTTTTGTTTGATTTTTCTGAATTTTTGATTTTTCTGATTTTTCTGATTTCTGTTTTGATTTTTTTGTTTTCTTTTCGCATTTTGTTGATTTAAAATCAATTGATTTAAATCAAAAAAATAAAACAAACCAGAAAAATCAAAAAAATCAGATTTTAGCTGTTTCCCCCTTGCTACCGGTCTAAACCGGTCTGACTGGTCCAAACCGTTCTACCGATAGTGACAGAATACTGATGATACGCTAGTTTATCAGGAAAACCCGACCTATCGATAAAATATCGATCTACAGACAACAGGCTGCAGCCTAAAATGAAATCCTCTTGTGCAGTGAACTCTCTGGTGCGTTACCTTCATACCTTGAATGCAATCATAGAGCAGGAAAGTGAAAAATATAGATCAGTATAGACCGGCTTGGACCGGTAGACCGGTATGGACCGGTAGATCGGTCGATCCAAAACCCAGACCGGTACCGGACCGGCCGGTAACCGGTACCGGTTCCATCTCTGTTCCCAGGCCAACCACGCTCGGCAGTAAACGGTCGTTCACTAACCAAATACGGCGAATAACGGTGACTGTTTACGTTAGCTATTTACGGCAGCAGTAAACGATGATTTACAGCATATTACGGCAATCGTACACTGTACCCGTAAAAGTTCATCGTAAACTAGTACCGTAACAATACGGCAACTATATACTTTGGTCGAAAAACAATGTAAGACATTGTATACGTCAGCCGTTTGCGGCGGCTGTTTACAATAGTCGTACCTGATGCTTTATAGCATGCTGCGGCAATTGTAAAAATTGACCATAAAGTATCGCCATAAACGACTAGCGTGACAACACGACGACCGTATACGCTGGTATTAGAAACCCAGGCCCAACATTACGGTGACCGTAAACGAGTCGTAAATGACCGTTAATCACAGTTTACCGTCGTAAACGGTCCGTATTTCGCCCGTTTGGTAGCGACAGTATTACGGTCGTATATGCATCGTGTCGTATACGACTACAACCGGCAAAAAACGGCCTGAAAATGGCGTATTTGATCGTTTACGACACGATGCAAATACGACCATAATACTGTCGCTACCAAACGGGCGAAATACGATTAAAAACGGCCGTTTACGACCGCGTGCCTTTCACCTGGGAAAATGTCGTAGAACATAGTGCACGTGAGCAGTATACGGTAGTCCCTTACGGCGATCGTAAACGACATTTTACGATGATTTACGGCCGATGTAAACGATTGCCACAAGCAGCCACTGTGTACGACTTGTGTAACAATACGCCCACTGTATACGTTCATCGCATAATATCGCGACGCATCATCTGTGTCTATTGTAATTCGTTCCATATAGAATCACTATTCGTTATTATATTTTATCGCAAACGCTCGTTAATGTTGGCGAATTTCCATTATTGAATGTCAAAAACATACTCGCGACGAATTATACAAGTAGACAGATAATAAAGGTAGCGCTCCCACAAAGTCAAGAAAGTCTCAGACTTTTCTTTCTGATAGGAGCAATACTCTTAAAAAGGGTGTGGGTTTGGGTGAGGGTGTGGGTGTGAGTGTGGGCGTGGGGAGTGGGTGTGAGTGTGGGTGTGAGTGTGGGCGTGGGGAGTGGGTGTGAGTGTGGGTGGGTCTGGGTGTGGATGCTTTTCCTCTTCCACCTAACACAGCCACAGCCACAGCCACAATCACACCGACACCCACACCCACACACCCCCACCCCCACCCCCCCCCCCCCACTCACACGCACCCACCCACACCCACACCCACACCCTACTATATAAAGGCCTGTACCACGTACAAGTCGTCATTTGAATTCAAATTTAGATATGACTAACAAGTATTAACAATGGATTTTTGAGTAGTATTATTTGATCAGAAAAGAATCTTTTTCTGTCTTTTTCAGCCTCACCCCCACTATATAAAGGGCTGCACCACGTGCTAGTTGTCATTTGACCTGAGATTGAGGTATAAGCAAAAAGTATGAACAACGGTTTTTTGAGTAGTATTATTTGATCAAAAAAGAACCTTTGTTAGTCTTTTTCAGTCTCACCCCCTACTATATAAAGGGCAGCACCACGTGCTAGTTGTCATTTGAATTGAGATTGAGGTATGAGTAACACGTATGAACTATGTATGTTTCAGGAGTATTATTTGATTAAAAAAGAATCTGTTTTAGTTCTTATGAGCTTCGGGCCTACTGTATAAATGGCTGCACGAGGTAGTGGTCGTCATTCCAAATGAGATTGAGGTATTAGTAACAAGTATGAACAATTGATTTTTCAGGAGTATTATTTGATGAAAAAAGAATGCTTTCAGTGTTCTTGAGTCACATCGCCCACTATATAAAGCGCCGCACTACGTGCTCATGGTCATTTGAATTGAGGGTCAGGTATGAGTAGCAAGGATGAAAAGCCTTTTTTTGAGAGGTATCATTTGATAGAAAAAGAGTTTTTGTAGCCTTTGTGCGTCCCACGCCACTCTATATATAGAGTCGGACGGTGAGCTATTGGTTGTTGCAGTTTGGAAAAAACTACGAGCAACAACGAGCAGGAGTCTATCGTGGTTAATGAAGTATTGCTGTGTAAACAGCTACTTTGATCAGGTATCTGTATCGTGTGGAAGGAATGATGGTCCGAGTTTTTTGTAGAGATTTATAGAACTTTTCCACTACACCACCGATTTGAGCGGAAATTGGGATGGCTGAAGATTGTGTTTTTAATGCAAGACGTATTGTAAGGGAACAGTTGCCAATATACAAATTCGTTAGTGTAGAATCGTTCAGTTGAAGGAGATAATTACTTCTTTACTTTTCACATCCCCTGTCACAGTTTCCAAGCTGACAGAAAGATCTTCGAGTAACTCTCTAGCTTGAAAACGACTAATTGTCTATGTTTTTTCGCGCTACAGAATCTCAGAGTACAAGTCTTAACACGTCTCAAACAGAATCTTTCTTTCGTGTTTCCAGTCGTCAGGGGATCGTATAAAATCTGCAAACCTGCTAGAATGCTCCCCATCGAATCTTTTTCAACCTTTTCACACTGTTACAGGCAGCTCTCTTCCGGCGAAAACACTATGAAAATACTCTGGATCGCGTCTCAAGCGCGACTTTTTTGAGAGCTTTTGGGACTTGTATAAGTACCTTTCTGCGAGAAAAAGAAAGTGTCACAACCTTGTAAAAATGTCTTTCTCTCGGCGAAAAGGACACAATTCAATGTTAATCGATCTTTGCTTTGAAACTTTTCGAAGGACCTTTCCGAGCCCGCAAACAAGGCTCACTTCAGTCTTAATTTGGCTCTTTCTCTCTGCAAGGAAAAGTCTCAATAAGTCTCAAAAAGTCTTTTTCTATGGTCCCTAAAAGGTCTCTATAAGTCTCAAAAAGTCGTTTTCTATGGTCTAAAATAAGTCTCAAAAAGTCTTTTTCTAATGTCTAAAAAAAGTCTCAATTAGTCTCGAAAAGTCTTTTTCTATGGTTCCAAAAGAGTCTCAATAAGTCTCAAAAAGTCTTTTTCTAATGTCTAAAATAAGTCTCAAAAAGTCTTTCTGTATGATCCCAAAAAGTCTCAATAAGTGTCAAAACAGTCTCATACAGTTGAGGTGCTCGTTTTGTGCTGGAACTGTTGGTGGTGTATACGTTTAACTCGCTGTCCTGTACGGCTGCAGACGGTGGCGATACGGTCGTGTACGGCGACGGATACGGACTTGTACGTCGGCGCCGGTTCTGTGGCAAGCTGTGATTACGATCGTATACTGTCGTCGTGTTACGCCGTATACGGCACGGCGAAATACGGTTCCACAAAATACGGCGGATATACGGCCGTATTTGCGCGTAAATCCGCCGTATACAGCAGTATACGCCGCTGTAAACGGCCGTATACGGCCGTTTTTGTTCACTGTAATGCTCGTTCTTGGTTCTAACGTTTTCTGTAGACAAATAATTATAATGTACTTCTTATTGAAGAGATATTACGAGTTCTCAGAACTTTTTGACTGCCATAATAGTGGCGGCGCCAGGGATGGACTGGGGTGGGCTCAGTCCACCCGAAAGGAAGTTATGACCACCTTGACAATTTTGAATTCATCTAAAATAAACTTGATGTTTTTAAAGAAGATGGTGTTATTTTTCGATCTTCTGTTCTTACTTATATCACTAAAAATAAAGACTTGATTTATGTTTATTTCTATTGGTTCTATCTTCTTGACTAATGAATAAATTCCTTCCTTTTCTTCTTTCTTCTTTATAGCTTACAAAGTTATTAATAAAAAAACTTCTACATATAATTTGCTGGAATGCAACCTGAAAAACGAAAAACGATCAAGTCGTTTTTTCTACCAGATAATAAAAAAACACGTAATGAAGAGCAACAGGAGACAACTGTTCTTGATTCACCATCTTCATCACAGAATCCTTGTTCTGATTCTCCTGATCACACTCATTCTGCTTCTTCTTCTTTAATTGTGGAAACGACAGATATAACACCTGTGTCACAAAATTCTGGAAATAAATCTATGCCAGAAGATATTAGTAAATCTTGTAATGATCATCCTAGGCAACCAAAACTCAGGTCGTATCCATCAAACTTCCAAAATTGTTCTTTTCAATCAAATTGGTTCGTGAATAGAAATTGGTTAGAATATTCTGTGAAAAATGATCGTATTTATTGTTTCAATTGTCGACATTTTCGCTCATATAAAACAAATATTGGTGATGCTTTTACTACTTGTGGTTATAATAATTGTAAAGATGCATTAGAAAGTGGAAGTGGTTTGCATAAACACGAACAATCTCAAGCACATGTTATTGCTACTAAAAATCTTGAATCATTTAAATTACGTCAACAATTACAATTAAGTGTTATAAATTCATTAGATAATAGCAGAAGTATATTGGTGCGACGTAATCGTGATCGTTTAATCAAAATTTCTTCAACACTACTTTTATTAGCTAGGCAAATGATTGCTTTTCGAGGACATCAAGAAAATGAAAAGTAAATAAGCTTGTTCAGTTAAGCGTCAAATACAGATTACCGTTGAGATTGAGACGAAATGAGTTTTATGTTTCATAGTAAAAAAGAATGTCTAAGATTTGTGAATTAGAGAAATTTACTTGCTTTTGTTTCAATTTTTTTTAATATATGATCTGTGGCGTTTTAGGTCTGCAAATCGTGGTAATCTCATAGAGATTTTGTGTTCGGCTTCTGCAACAGATCCAATTGTAAAGTCTATTTTTGAGGATAGTAGTAGCAATGCTACATATCTTAGTCATGATGTTCAAAATGAATTGCAAAATATTATGGCAAACCAGATTCGACGAAACATCTCTAATATGGTAATAACTGTCCTTTTTATTGTGTATTTTTTTATTAGAATGCTGATATCTCGGATTTTAGTTAAACAGTCAAATGTATGCGCTTATGGTAGATGAATCAAAAGATGTGAGTGGAAAGCAGCAACTATCTATTGTTTTACGCTTTACACCAGATTGTGGAAACATTCAGATTAAAGATCAGAATGTAGTATCCGAGTTTTTTTTGGGTTTTATTCGTTTGTTAGAATTTGATGCTGCTACCCTATCATCAAAAATTGTCGAATTTTTATCTTCCTTAAATATACCATTAGCATCTTGCATAGCATTGTGTTTCGACGGGCAAGTCATAAAGGTTTTAACGACAATAGCTAAAAACCATTTTTTTTATACATAACCCTAGAGCGTCGGTGATGAGTGGATGTAATGCAGGAGTACATGTGTTGTTAAGAAAAAATCATATGCCCAGAGGTGTATACATACACTGCTCATGCCATCGTCTCAGCTTGGTTATCAATGACACCTGCAAAGCAGTGCCGTATATGAATGATTATTTTTCTATTGTATCAACACTTTACTCGTTTTTCACCGAATCAGGTGTGACAAATAAGTTTTTTAAAAAGCTCAAGAAGATTTACAATTAAGTAAGCTTTTCTTTACTATCTTTCAATTTATTATTTTTTTTATTCAACTTGAGTTTGTAGCACAAGCCTCAGTTTTAAAATTATGGGCTATAACTCGCTGGGATTCCAGATGGCAATCTATCGAATCTGTTATTAAAAATTATCCAGCATTAATACAAGCATTACAAGATTTAATCGAAGAAGATTCAGGAACAAGATCTATAAATGCGACTGGTCTTATAGTCCATTTGAAGAAATCTATCTTTATTATTTCATCATTTATACTTCAAAAGCTATTGGGAATTACTACGATTCTTAGTGATCAATTAAAAAGTGCTTCTTTCTTTTTCACTGCTCAATAAAAAAAAATATTTTACTTTTCGATTTCTTTCAAGATCCATCGCTCGACTATGCTCGAAGTGAATATCTTATATCTTCAATAATTCAACAAATATCAGATTTAAGAAATCAATACATTCGTCACTTTTACACGGTCGAGATAAGTCGCATCTTATTTTCGTCGGTTACGTACATTTCTTTGTTCAACTCATCTATCTTATTTCCATCATTACTTAATTATTTCGCTCAATTTTCAAATTATTTTTGGAAATATTAATTAAGGTAATTATCTCCAGGTGTTTTTGCATTAGGTGATATCTTAATTATGCCTCCAAAAAAAGGAGGAACAGGGGCAAACAAACAAAGGCAAAGTAGTGTTAATTCTTTTAACATACAACAAGGCCAACAGCAGTAGCTGATGTTGGAGGAATAATGGCGATGAGTCATAGTACAAGAAAAAAGGCTTCTGCGGGAACAAAGGCTTCTGTAGGAACAAAGGCAGGAGCAAAGGTCCAATCAAAGTTTAGCATTGCCCCTCTAATGCTAGAGGGCGTGAAGTTAAACAAACTACAATTAAATGATGCTATTAAGCAGAATTTAATAGACTTACGAATTTCTGATATTCAGCTAAGTCGATCAGGCAGTTTCACATTATATGCAAGCGATGTTAGTTCGTTTAATCGCCTATTAAATGAGCTGACACCAATTCTTGCCACAAGTGGTCAGGCTACAGCAAAAATATATGTACCCCGATCTATACAACGTATTAAAGATACGGAAAAAGTCGCGTTTGTTGAAAACGTTGACATCGAAATTCCTGAAAGTCGAATAACTGAAGTATTAAAGGACGTTGGACTTGATGCTATTGATGTTGTTCGACTAATGAATAAAACGAAAAATATGTCTACAAGAACGGTCAAAATTACATTCGTTGATCCACAAAATCGAAATACATTCGTCCATACTGGCCTACAAGTGGATTCAATGCATTTTATAGCTGAAGCAGCAAATCAAAATACCAAGCCAGTACAATGTTATTTATGCCTTAAATATAATCATGTGGCAAAGTACTGCAAATCAAAGCAATAGATATGTGCTCGATGTGGTGGTAATCATCATATGGATCAATGTACTGCTGCTCCTGATTTGTTGAAATGCTGCAATGTCAAGGTAATCATTTAGCCACGTCTAATGTTTGTTCCAATTATGTAGAACAAGAAAGAAGACTTCTTAACTTGGTCAACCAATATACCACGTCGTACAAGGCAACACCAATACCATCATTAAATGATCCTCAAGAATTTCCATCATTACCAAGCATCACACAACGACAACAAGAACATCTACACAGTGATATCTTGGATAAACTTGTCGACATTCTTTCCAGTGAAATGGAAAAGATTATTGAAGAAACAACAAGTCGTCTTGTAAAATCATTCGAGAAAAGAATCGAGAAGATCGAGAAAACCATTGCTGCAGTAGAAAATATCATCAGCGACGACGATATGGATACTCACTCGATGTCTGCACTGAAAAAAAAAACGTACGATACCGAACCAAAAAAGGTACTTTGAACGAAAAAAGGTTTCGTACGATGTACGAAACCTAAAAAGGTTTCGAATTCGTTGCAATTCTCTGAACCATTTTAGGTTCGGTACAGACCACTTCGAAAAACTTGAAAAAGTGTTCTGAGTCAATGACAATCAATTTTAGTCAGCCAAAGTTTTGTACGAAACCTTTTGAGGGTTTCGTATTGTCTTCCTAAATGGTTCCCTAATCATACAAATTTTTTTGCCGCGTACCGAACCATTTAGGAAGACAATACGAAACCCTCAAAACGTTTCGTACAAAACTTTGGCTGACTAAAATTGATTGTCATTGACTCAGGACACTTTTTCAAGTTTTTCGAAGTGGTCTGTACCTAACCTAAAAAGGTTCAGAGAATTGCACCGAATTCGAAACCTTTTTTTCGTTCAAAGTACCACGTAGGTGAAGTTAGCACCAGATTCGAGTAAATCCCGCCAAGATTCGCCCAGGAACATGTTCCAACTGTCCCAGGGTGTGTTCCAAGTACAACTCGATGAGCTCTATCGAATGGTGTATTCCAATTCCCGATAGCTCCAACACAGTCCAAGAAAATCAGAAAATACTAGATTTTCACCATAGCTGATTTTGCATCCATCTACTAAAACCCGCCAAGATTCGCTCAGGAGCATGTTCCAAGTGTTCCATTCGTGTTCCGAGTACAACTTGACGCGCTCTATCGAATGGCGTGTTCAGATTTTCCATAACTCAAATTGAGTCTGAGAAAATTTGATAATACTAGTGTATCACCACAAAAATCCTGGACTTTATGCAGTAAAACCCGCCAAGATTCGCCCAGGAACATGTTCCAAACGTTCCACTGGTGTTCCAAGTACAACTCGATGAGTTCTATCGAATGATGTATTCCAATTCCCGATAGCTCAAACACAGTCCAAGAAAATCAGAAAATACTAGATTTTCACCATAGGTGATTTTGCATCCATCTACTAAAACCCGCCAAGATTCGCTCAGGAGCATGTTCCAAGTGTTCCATTCGTGTTCCAAGTAGAACTTGACGCGTTCTATCGAATGGCGTGTTCAGATTTTCGATAACTCAAACTGAGTCTGAGACAATTTAAAAATACTAGTGTATCACCACAAAAATCCTGGATTTTATGCAGTAAAGCCCGCCAAGATCCGCCCAGAAGCATGTTCCAAATGTTCCACTGGTGTTCGAAGCACAACTCGATGAGCTCTAATGAATTGTATACTCAAATGTTTCGTATTTGAAACTGTGTCGGAAAAAATTCAAAAATATTCGTGCATCAAACCAAGAATGCAGGATTCGCTATAGTGAAACCTGCCAAGATTCGTCCAGGAGCATGTTCCAAATGTTCCATTGGTGTTCCAAGCACAACTCGAAGAGTCATACAGGGTGTCTCATAAGTTGTGGCAGATTTTTTTAAATCTAATTT
>CAJNOP010000075.1:711210-807970 GCA_905250075.1 Rotaria sp. Silwood1 | reverse complement strand
CACCGATACTGATATTAGAATGATACTTGATGGGTTCATGGAAGCTCTCTTAATCAATCTCGCTTATTATCTTTATCGATATTTTAATATATTTCTTTGTTTGTATAATAATTTTATATTACTTTTAATACGCTACATCTCAAAAATATTTAATAGATGAAATCATTTATTACAGTTTAGATTAGATGAACGAAATAAATGAGTTTATTAAAAATAGTATCATAATAATCATCTAGATAAACATCTATGTACAATCAATTAATTGTTTTTTTTTTATTGTCTTTTCAATTGCATCCACATGCTTGCTGAGGTGGTCTATTATTTCCATAATGTCTTTGTTCTGTTGAATAATTATATTTGATGTTTTCATTATGCTGTTGATTGTTGTTGGCATCATTTCGATATTTGTATCCTAAAAACATTTGAACATTTACATAGATCGAAATTAAATTTGGATAAATAAGTTTTTATTGATTGCAATCTACTGAGACTCATTATAAGCTATTCAGATAAACTACGATTAAATAGCAATCATCAAAATTCCTGAACTCAATTTTGACGTATTGTTTGTTGTTTCTTAAAAATAATTCATATGTAGTATTTTCAAATAAGGTTAAATACTTATATTTTGAAAAGAAAATCACTGAAATAAAATAATTAGACTTACGTTAAAATCATTTTCTTCAGCAGTACAATTCGAGAAGCTCTTCTTTCTGTACATCTTGTTTAATGAATAATAGTTGTTACATTCATCGCCTGTGCCTTTTATATGTAATAATGAATAATGGATGAATTGTATCGTCCACGGTAAAAACAATAGAAGACATTCTCTTTCATTATTCGTCTTTATGTTAAGAAAACAAGTTGACATTGAGGTAAATTCTTTGTCCTCTACTAACAATCTTCCTTCTTCAAGGAAGCAAGAACAAGTTACCTTTTTTTTAGCCATGAAAAAAAATTTGCAATTATTCTGATTTTATTTGTTGTGCATTACTTTTCGTACTTTATTGAAATGAAATGATGTGGTCAGTAATCAAATGCAAGCACTTAATTTATTGTTAGCAGAGGATAAGCATAAAGGTGATGATGCTCTATGGAAAATAATATATATGCCGTATCGAATTTACATTTATTCAATTCAACTAAAAACCAGATTATTTTCAATTAATTCATGATATTAAAAACAAAATACATGCTTATAGTTACTTTTTCATTTTAAACAAATATATACCAATTAAAACAAATAAACAGAAGAAATTGTTCAAAGAAACCAAACATTACTCTATGTTAATAATTTATATGATTAAAGATCTATTCTGATTATACTATGAGGTCTATAATTGATGAAAGAGATCTTTAGAATACTATACTACGATTTAAACAATACTTTCACTTTATATTAGTAAGAATAATACTACATATGAGAACAAGTTAAATACGTAACAGAGTCCAATTCATATTGAGTAAAACAAAGACTTCACTTACCTCGATATGATTTATATCTCAATTCAATGTAAATTCTACCAGTGATACAAATCTCAACGAAAAGTATAGCAGACAAATATTATAAGAATAATAGTAAATAAACGAGAAAGAGAAGAGTGCAAGCTTCTAGCGCGATCAACGTGATGTTATATGATTTTTTTGAGATTTGTTGTGCATATTCACACACTTAGATCTGACTGCATTAGAAAAAGCTAGAGTTCAGAAGAAAAATTCCGCATCTTGATTTAGTTTTCTTCAGCAAGATCTACCTTTCGTTTTTACTTACAGTTTGACGCTTGATTTATCGTCATTTTTAGTCTCGCATTTAATGCCAAAATGAGTATTGATATTCACAGCTAAAAAATTTTGAAGCATCCTGAAATCAAAAATATTGTGAGAGCTATTCTAATAATATAGTTATCAACTATTCAAACTATAGCATCATATTCTGAAGATGTCATTGATTACTTACAGACCTCATATTTTCTTCAGAATAGATCTACAATTTTATAGAGTGTTAGCAAGAAGTAACATTTGATTTTTGTGAATAACGATAATTCTTTCTCGTTTGCTACGACTTTCGTTCTTCAACGATGCGTACTCTTAAAGAAAGCAAGATATATTGATTAAACGAAAATGATGAAATTGTTAATCAAGAAGAAGTAAATTACTTCGATTTGTTTTCATGAAACAGTAACATACATGTGTATGTTTGTCAGTATGCATTTGTAATAAGACACAATTATTATTTTTTGTTTCTTGTGATGATTATTTTTAGTTATTTCGATTCCGAAACAAACTATGTGACTGTTTCAGTCGATAAAGCATAAGAATCTGTAACCATGGAGTCACCCTATCAATCACTCTATCACAAAACTTTTCGATGAATAAAGAAAACACCTTTGCGAAACACCCATACTTAGCCGCATTGTCACAAGTAATTGAATAGTTGAGAAAAAAGTTCATCAGAAGGGTGTGGGTGTGGGTAAATGTGAGTGTGAGTGTTCTCCTTGTCCATACCCACACCCGCACACAACACCCACATCCACACATTCACTCTCTGTATGTCGTTATTGCAACTAATGGAGACAACTTTGACTCATACTGTGATCGGTAATGCAGACATCATGACAATTCACCAATAAAATACATGAAAACAGAAGAGAAAGGAAGTGAGTGATTCAAGAACAGCAAGACGAAGAAAAATAAAACAACATTTCTTATCTAAACAATTCTTACCGTCATTTCATCATCTTTTACTGTCGATTTGACAGGACAACAAACTAGTTACTAACAAACAATTAGAAAGGATATTTATGATTGGCAAATTTCTCGTATTCGTCCTGGTATTCTGTTCTACAGCGGACAGGTAATATATATGTTAGCGTCCAATCTCGGATTCCGTCCAATCTCGGATTGGCCTAGGCGAATCGTGGATGCTTACATTGAACTAGTCCAATATCAGATTGATGCAATTTGGTTCACTAAAATATCAATTACCCTTGAGATAGATGTTGGATTCGAATTATTTTTTGAAATTATGTTCGCACAATGCCGTTTTAAATATTGCAGGCGTTCAGGCAGAAGCCAAATTTAGACTTAAGAACTTAGTAACAACTTTTCATAAAAGTTGTTGTTCTGTAGAAATTTATTTATAACTCCTAAACTTTAACTTAAATCTGTCCAACAACGATTATGATAAACAAATTGACATTGTGTGATCATAATTTCAAAAAGTAATTCGAATCCAACATCTATCTCAAGAGTAATTGATATTTTAGTGAACCAAATTGCATCAATCCGATATTGGACTAGTCCAATGTAAGCATCCACGATTCGCTTAGGCCAATCCGAGATTGGACTGAATCCGAGATTGGACGCTAACATATACAAACAGTTCTTTCACAATTGCTAATACATCATTTTCATTGATTCAATCATCTAAAAAATACTGATTCTGAAGTTAAATCAAAAGTTTCAATTGTAAAACTTTCTGCAACCAAAAAGTGACTTTGATATACGAATTTGTCTGCTCTAAACGGATGAGAACTCCGGAAAAATTTCTTTTATTTTGATATGATCAAGAAAGTATGTCTTGAAGTTTTTCATTTTTTTTTGCATAAAAATTTTGAATTAGAGATCTAAATCGAAATTCTACTTTCATAACAATTATGGTTTCTTGACATTCCTTACATTCTTTTGAACACAGCATTGTGTTTCTTGAAGAAAAGTAGAGACCTTCATATACCGTAAAATGGCTCGTCTTCATATATAAGCTAAACATCCGAGAGATGCATTTTAAAAAGAACCTTCAGAATTTTTTTTCAATGATATGAATTCTATATCTCTGAAAGTTTTTCTTTGTGACACTGGGACTGATACTCATACAGATTTGAATCCAATGAAAAGTGTTGTTTAATGTTCACAATACATGTAATTGATATTGTGATACTCATTTTATTGTTTTATTTATCATAGTACTGAAAGCACTCAACTACGTTCTGTTGGGAGTTCATCCACTTTTGACAACACCCAATTTTATTTACTTTGGATCGACGATTGTATTCGAGAAGGTTCTGATGATTGCCGTCGCACACAATCACTTCTTCGCGAAGTCATTCCTTCTGCTGAATTCCATTGGGATCTTGACGAATCTATTTCCATTATTAGTCGTGCAAAATACACCGAGAAAATTTTCCTAATTGTAGTTTCTGGTAAAAAAGCATCGTTCCTGTTCGATTATCTGATTTATTACGATTTAAATGATCACATCGATGGCATATTCATCTTTTGTAATAAGCCTGACAGTTATGAGCATTTGAATCATGAGAAACTGTTCGGTATCTTCCCGGACGCTAAACTTCTTATCAACATGATCCGAGCAATCACTTACACGTTATCAAGTAATAAGGTAAAGCCGTCGCTTAACCTCTTCAATCAGGAATAGATATGGTGTAGACCGGTTCCTATAATGATACTACCACGCATTTGGCATCAACTTTTACTTGAGATTCTAATGGATCTACCTCGAGACGAACAAGCTAAGCAGGAAATGATTAAAAAAAGCAAAGAATACTATGCTACAGATAGTAAGCAGTTAAGGCTTATAGAACAGTTTAGCAAAGGCTATAGTTCTGAACTGACTCTTGAATGGTACACAGCCGATTCTTTTGTTCACCAGCTCATTAACCTGGCGTTACGAAGCGAAAATATCGATATTCTCTATGCATTCCGTTTCTTTATTAGCGACCTCAGTATGAAGATCAAACAATTGCAAATGGTACAGCAAACTATGTCTGGAACAGTTATATCGAAAACCAGAAGTGATTCAAGCTCTCACATAAAACTATTCAGTGGTCAGCGACTGCGATCGACCGATCTAGAAACTCTCAAACAGAGTGTAGGAACCGTTATTTCTATCAATAGTTTCCTTTCCACTTCGATAGATCGAGACTTGGCAAAAGAATTCGCTGAGAAAGATCTGTTACTGTCAGATATGCAACGAGTACTCATCGAGATTTCACTGAATACTTCACTACATGATATAGCTGTTTTTGCCGAACTTGAACATCGCACACATTTTCATGAAGAACGAGAAGTTTTGTTCAATTTCAATACTCTTTTTAATGTGACTCACGTTGAGTATGATTGGTATGATTCTATTTGGAAGGTGAAAATGGTGACCGTTTCCAAAAGCTCGATCAAAGAACATCCCTATCTTAGCACCATACGAGAAATGTTCGTCAAGAATCATTCGGCTATCGTTGCCTTTGGCATCATCATGGCACATGGTTTTGAAAAAAAAGAAGAAGCACTTCGTTATTTCGATCAAATACTACTCACTTTACCACTTTACCATGTTGATCTGCCAGATATTTTGGAACAGCGAGCTATTTTGTACGAAGAAAAAGGTGAGCACAAACTGGCTTTAAATGACTATGAACGTGCGCTTGAAATTCGTCGTCAACGCGTCCAAGAAAATCTCTTGGGCATTGCCTCACTCAACAGCAATATTGGTAACTTTCAAGCATCAACATTTAACTTCGAGGCAAGCCTGAATAATCATCATGCAGCACTGAATACTTACGAGCAATTGTATGGAACAGAGGAAGACCATGTAACAAAAGCGAAAGTAAATGAATACATTGGTTTGACTTATTATAGTAGCGGCAATACATCTAAAGCGCTCGAATATTTAGAGCAAGCACAAGTCGCATACAAACGACTTTTGCCTGGAAAACATCTATTCCAAATTAAACTTCTTGGACATCTTGGAGCAGTTTACGAAGCAATCGGAAATTTAACTTTAGCAGAAAAGTTATTTCATCGTCAGCTAAATTGGAGTGAGACAATTCTACCGTCAGATCATCCTCTAGTCATTGAATTTCTCGATTCTGTCTTGCGCATTCACATGAAGATGAATCAAACATCCAACGTTAGTGCGATATTCACCGAATATTTGCAAAAGCTCAACAAAACGCTTGGTCAGAAGCATCCTATGATTGCTCGTCTTCTTTTCATGGTTGCTTTCTTACTCGAACCAGCACATCCTGTCGAAGCTATTAACTTCTATATGCAAACTATTGAAATTAGCCAAGATTTAACACAACGGGATCGATCAACAATATTAAAATGTCACAAGAATCTTGCATTATTGTACCGAAAAACTGGGAATCTAACAGAAGCACTCAAATATGCTACTCGCACTCTTGATCTTCAGCAGCAGTTCTTATTCGAAGAAGAGAATTATTCGCTCGAAAATGCCGATGCACTATACAACATTGGCTTAATCTATCTAGATATGAATTTATCCACAGATGCTCTTCCATATTTGACGAAGTCGCTAACAATGTATCGATTGACGTACTCATCGAATCATCCAACAGTCAAAGCCGTTTTGACCAGTATCATTCATGCGGCCAACCAAAGTCAATCGATTAGTTAGCAAGTTTTGCGAATAGAGACGCTTTTAAATACAGATATGATAGATTCAATGAACTATTTTATTGCTCCAAATTATTAATAAATTCTTTCAGAAAGTAAACTGAACAATGGATGCACAGACTTCTGACTTGAGCTAAGCAATGAATGTAGATAAAAGGAAGCAGAAACATTATGGTGTTCGTGTACTTGCATCGAAACTAGCTATTAATGATTGTATTAAACAATGCACAAAGCGTAGTTTAAGCTGTGCTCTAACTTCAACTATTTAGAGAACAATCCATATTTAATGTTTATCCTTGAATGAACATATGAGTTCACATACCAAAATGACAGCTATGTTTCCAATAGATTGTATATATATTGCTGCTATAATATAGTTTGGTTCAATCATGAAATACACGCACGTTTCATACAAATTTGTGAAATTTTCAGTCTTTTTCTGTTGCCAAGTATTGTAGGATTTTATATGCCGTTTTGGTCTTTTTCTGATGACAAACAACAGATCTCATTTTGATAGGAATGCATGACATGAGCAAAATAGTAAACCATACAAATACATTTAACAACACTCCAGTGTGTGGATCGATCTTCTTTATCCTCAAAATTTTCCCAAAAACAATGAACATTGCTGTTTAACGGTACTCTCTCCCTTACAGGGTTTCTGGAGAACGAGTCATGATAAAAGTTTGAAATTTTCAAAGCAGATAGTTCTTGATGAGTGTAGCCAGGGTTGCAATAGACAAAAAATTCCTGGATTCTGTCTTTTATGAGATATTGGGATCATAATCACGAAGGATGGCCCCAATTTTCACCCGTTTTTCTGCAAGATACTATGTTCCATCAAGTAGAATATATTTTTTACAGGAAATAGGCATTGTTTGATGTAAGTATTTTGTTTCGTTTCTTCTTGTTTCTCTCCTTCGAATAAAAAGACTAAAATATCGAAACATTTTTCATGCTAAAAATTGGTTTGAGAAAAACGTCGAACAATTTACAGTTTTCGCTATTTCTTTTATATAAATGTGATTTCTTCTCGAAGTTTTTAATGTTTAAAGATGACTTTTGGGCCACAAAATTTACTCGCTACACTGAAAAGAACCCTACAATAATAAACCTGAGAAGAGGCTACTATTGGTTGCACTTTCGAAGACCTTCGTAAGGGTATATGAACTTTCTAAAGACTTTCAAATCAGTTTCATCAACATACGGTTTCGTACAATACCGTTTTCACTTGACTTCAAAAAGGTTTCCATAGTCAAAATTTCGTATGGATTCCGATGCAACATTAATAAACCTATACCGATCCATCTGCCTATACGTGAACTACTATATCTATGCCTATTTACTAGTATATACGTCTGTTCCCTTAAATCAAACCCGAATCTTAATTACTTTAATCTCTTCTCTTAAATTTATCCCTCTAAATCTACATATATTCCCTTAACCACACTGGTATGTGCATACAAACAAAAAATAAACTATAAACTAGAATATTATACAAATCACCAAAAACGATCTTTCGGAGATTCCGATGCTCTATGATCCTGATTTTGAGAAGAAAGCCATATCTTTTTTTTTTGTAGTAATAGTTACGTAGTTCAGCGTTGTCAAATCCAAAGCTAATCAAATGTCTATGAATAAAAATGGCTAGCAAGACGTTAAGTTCAGATGTCCCCAAAAATTCAATCCAACTCATCTGAGAAATATATTTGTTGTACTAAGCCTAAAAAATGAAAACGTGCATTTCTTTTCTTTTCACTTTTACCTCGTATTCTCTCGTATTAAATGCAGGCTGACCATAGGTATGCTCAAGTGAAACTAAAATCAGTCTTAAGACATTTTACGCTCAACGTTAAAAATTTTTAAAATATGTCAATGAGTGACAAGAAACAAGAAAAATAAAACTGACGCATCTGAAAATTCTCGCATTTGATTATGTTCATTGAGACTCCTGTTCTATAGAGAACAATATTTCGAAACGATTGAATTCCCTTGACTCATTTCTGTCGAAGATCGATAGAGATCCGTCAGAATTGATATCCTCCTTTATACCATTACGTTTTGAGGATCGCTTCGATGTTGGTTTTGAAGGCTTGTCCACAATGACAGTATCAGAGTTTTGATTTTTACAGTCCGCATCCAGATCTTCCGATATTTTCGAGTATAATTTGAAAGACTGCTCGTTCAATATAGGTTTAGTATTGTTCCAAACGATGATCCATCCAAATCCTTGTCGACTAAATATGCTGCGAAACGATACTGGTATCGGCCCATCTGACAAAGAATCCACTTTGAACCACGTGTTATCATATTTCTTAATGCACCAGATATGACCATCATCGAAAACCATCACTGCCATAATATTATCACATGAATCTTCGCTACAAAAACGATATGTGGACTGGATCAGGTCATAATACAAAAAGAAATAATCTCTTGTTTATATATTCATGTCGAAGTATGAAAATATTTATCAAAACAAAATGGTTAGTAGTGTTCTTACTTGAGGTTAGAAGGCTCATCTTGAGAATAATATGAGCTGTGCACTTGAAATTTGTTCAAAATGAAACTGATGATGTTGTCATTTGAATGAATGAAGAAGAACTCTCGGCTTCCTCTAGAGCGGTTTCGTATGTCAAATTCATGACAGTACGCAAAGAATCTAGATATAAGGAATGAGAAACATAATAGACGAATTTAAAATCGAAAGTGATCGATTATAGTGACCATACTTTTTTCGAGAGAGAATGGATCTTCCAAGAGCATTGTTGATAGCATGTAGTCTACATGCATGATTATTTTCTTGCTTCTCAAAAAAAATACATTTCCCACGTTCCATCTTGTTCTTAGTTTTATTGTTCTTTTTGCTATACGCCATTTTCTGACAGATCGTTTCTAGAACCTAAAGATAAAAATTTCCACTTAAATAAATTTCTAGTCTACATTCGAAAAAAACTGAAGTTCAGTTTGCATACAATATTCATTTTGGCATGATATTAGCAAAACTTATACATGTATCGCACTGAAGAATCAGTCAATGAAACGACTTCTCACTTTACGCGTATACGATAAGTACAGCGCAGACATTTCATCAAGATCATAAGTAGACTGAAGCAAATCTTTTTTTATCTGTTACACAAAAATTATCATGAGAAAAAAGACTTTGCACGAATGTGCACAGGCAAAAAGAAAAAGATCACATAACCGTTATAAACATTTTTAGATTCACTGAATCAATTTCAACATCTGAACGAACGAAATCTTTCTCTAGTTCTCAAGATTTTCTCTCAAATGCAGAATTAAATTCTTTTATGGTATTTTACATGAACAACATAAATTCGAGATCGACATTGGACGACTTCGCGCAGATGAAAAATTGAAAAAAGAAAAAAACTGTGCGAATCTTTATGCATGATTGAAAAGAATTGCACAATTTTATGATGTACATAAGCACTTTAATTCGTTAAAATAAACTTTACCTCATATTACTCTAACAGACTGTAAGAGAACAAAACGTAAGGACACAATATAATTGAAATGCGTTGTGTGGCACGAATAGTAACGAACGAAATGTGCTTTACTGAAATAATTGGTCACCAGAAATGTCTGACGCACAAGATAGTTAAACTTATGCAAGTTTATTTCGAAATACCTTCTTTGCTCATTTTTTATGTGCTTTATGTCATAAAGAAGAACAAAAACAAAACTTTAGATTTGTTTCGTTGTGCACATGGCACAAAAAAACCTACGTATAATTTGTTTTGTTTTTCTTTATGTGGATCAATTTTCTTCTTTTAGTTCTGTTCTTTAAGTTAGTCGTGATTTCTTGTATCTTGTTGAAGTTCCGAGATATTTTCAATTATTATTAAGTATCATGAAAGTATGGTATCTTTTATAAGTTTAACTTAATGACATCGCAAAATGAATCAATTAATTGTTGAAGTAATTTTTTCCGGAGAATTTGTTCTCAAAACATTATTGTACTAAAGAGGCTGTCATACAAACTCATTGACATTAAATAATTCCTCAGTGTATCATTTTTCTGTCAGTGGATACATTCTAAATACCTATATTTCTCTTGACATTTCGCTGCATCTAACTTCCTAACATGAATTAATTCCTCAGTGGATTCATTCTAAACATGGCAGGATCAAGTTATATTGATCATCACTGTTCAAAAGTATTTACAGCGAACTAACAGCACAGAATGGCTCAGTGGTTAGAGCGGTGACTACTTAGTTCCTACATGTAAGATTCGAATTCTTATTCAGCCTTTTCTTTTGTTTCTACTTCGGATTTTCTTTCGATCGATACGCCATAAAAAGTGCCTATTACAATTCTTACTGAAAATCCTATCACATAATAATACATAGTTGCATTCTAGCGAACTAATTACGAACATATGATTCTCAGGTTGTTAGTCTTCTGTTAACTTAAAATAAATTTAAATTACCGATAATTTAAATCTAAACTAAATCAAATAGTTGATGATTAATATTTATTTTAAATTTAACTTTCTCATAATTTAATTTACGCATAAACTAAGTTGTAAATAGATATAAATTGGTATCCTTATAGTACTCTGTCATCAGCCTTATCATATAAATCTCTCACACTGACATTCTCAGCAACAGCCTCAAGTCCCAAGAAATTTCGAAAATATAAGCCTTGCAGACTGCTGCAAAGTTGCCTATATAAAATATAATACTATCCAAAGATAGAAGAATTGGTATTTTTCATCGTATTTAATTATGTTTTTATTTTCTAGTTGAACTAAAGGTTTCAGCTTTTGTGAATATCAAGAAGCTTCACATGAACAAAATGTCTCAAGTATGTTTCTTAATAAATGTTTAGATATTATGAATGTTTTTTCTTATAGATGTATTGATATTTATTTGGCTCATTGAGATTTGAATGATATTTGGCGAGTGGAAAGACAATATTTTAAAGAAATAAATCGATTGATTTCTTAGATCGAAGATTTGGGTACTGATAATCATGAAAAACAGTATCCAGCACAATGGACATGATATCATTGTATAGAAGTTCTGGTAAGCCATCGAAAATGAATTGAACACGTCGTTATTATCTTCTTTATTGAAGAATGGCCAAAGAAAAATTAAAATCTATCAAGTAGAATCAAGTGAAACAGAGATATTAATCTTTGTTTGTTGTTTTCTTAGCGTCGGAAAATGCTAAAGATAATTTCTCGTTCTAAAACGTTGTGCTACAGTAAGTACGATCGATCATCTGTAGGAAAAAAAAATCATTGAGCTGAGAAACTAATTTTTTGAGTGGCTCATTATGTAGTATTGACATCTAGGTAGTTATAGTACTGCTAATTCATGATACATTGAACAATGAAGAGGCTTTTAGAATAATGAAGTATGAGAAAACATTAAGGTACAAATGATGATACACAACTGTTGTCATTCACAAGGATTTAAGAGAGAGAAAATTATACGATAAAATTCACCTTTGACTTCATTGTTATTAATATCTCTCGAATCAATTGTGAATCATTTGCCTACTAATATAGTCTTTAGAAATCATCATTTTGCATAGTCTGCAATAAACACTGGTGAAAGTTCTTGTAGAATTCATGTGAATGAAGAGCATAGCATAGGAAAATTTCACGATGAAATTGTATCATACATTTGTAATGCTGAATCGGTGAAAAGATACACTTGCACGATTTCGTATTAACTTCTAGTAGCTTAAAAAAGAGCTGTGTGTGAAAAACGAAAAGTAAAAATCCAATCATGGATCAGTGAGATTCATGTTGTTTCGGTTTCTCTCTTCTTTATATCATATTTACTAATTTTATAAATAACTTCTCGGACTCATGTATGGCATTATGTACCTGTAGTATTTTTCATAAATTCATCAGAAAACATGACATATTTTATCTAGCTTCTACCTAAAATTACTTTGCTTTTAAAATGAGTTCCATCCTTTTCTCATATTGTCTGACTTAAAACAATAAAACATCCACTGAATGAACCAGACAAGACTGACAATGTGCAGAAGTTGAATATACGATATCACTTCGAGTATCCTCCTAATTCATTAAGACTTACCTTTAAGTATGCGCCGCAACTCTGTTGCTTCGATATTGACTTAGAATGTACTATTTTCGTATTCGATAGATCCTAAGAACAAAGGATTAGTTTCATTTCTTCACAATTTAAGTGTATAATGATATTTAGGTGACATTTTTAAAATGTTACAAGTAAGAAAGTTTCATTGTATTTGAAAGCAAACGCTTGGTGGCAATGCAGATGGGTCTGGTTGTAGAGAGAAAAACTGAACACATTGACATCGACCCATATGCATACCCTGACATAGAGTTCTGCTTATAATCAACTTCTCATATTATCATAAAAAACATACAACCCTAAAATAATGAAATATCATGCGAGATCAATGAAAATTGGAGTAGAACAATTTTTTCAAAGAAAAATACGAAAAATCAACTAAAATATCACCATATCCGCAATATTATCGTTGCACACATCGATTAATGTTATAAGATCTTTGTAAATAATAATATGGTGTATGTATACAGAAAGATAAAATCAACTGTAGGTTTTCCTTTTCTCCTAAACATATATGAGAATTTCTTTAAAACAGAGTTTTAAACTATAGTATGAATAAAACTGTGTCGTTTGGTTTTTTTTACCATAGTGATATGACAGCCTTGTTTCAGTTTGAAAATATAGGAATTCGAAAACATTTTATCTTTTGTTTTTTTTTCGCAAAAAAGGGAGGTGTGTGTTGGAAATTTTCATTTATATTCAAACTCGCATTAACCAGCTACTCGGTAGAACGTCATATCTGAACTGACCGGGTGCCGGGCACCAGATCGGGTTTCAGGACGTTAATCCTCAGTGTTATATCTCTGCATACTAGTTCATTTTCGCTTTCGACCAAAGTAGGATTCACCGCAAAGAAGCAATAATTCTTCTATTTAATCGACTGCACAAGTAAATAGATCTTAAAGCTACGTAAGAATTTCTGCTTCATAATTTTACTGTCAATAGAGAAGCAAAAAGTAAAAGATTTTTTTTTTTTGTAAATCATGTTTGAGCATAAGACATATTGTCTTGAGGTGTTAATCATTGAAATGATTATGAGTTAGTGAACAATAATAACACTCTTCTGCGCTGGTCGCTATTTTTCACTAGTGCGAGAGACAGAGATTATTGAACATTAAACAAGAAGGGATGAGTCTACACTTGAAACAGTAATAAAAATGATGAGCCATAGCATATTCGATAGAAGAGATCGACGAAATTTGTTGTTTTCTAAAATTAACATTTTGACGTTCGAAAGAAAATTCTTTCTCTAATTTCAATGAATATAATCATAAGAAATACAATGTTTGCTTTTAATCACTATTATCACACGAAGAAGTATTAAAAAGAAATTTTTGTACTCTATTATTACCACTATCGGCGACATATAAATTCCAATATTTATCGAATTTAATACCTCTTGGTGCATCAAGTTGATTCGCTTCATCACCAAAACCACCGATTCCAGCAATAACAGATTGAGCTTCTTGTTCATATGGTATCCATTTAAAAACGTGATTAGCAGAGAAACTCGATATAAACATTACCATTCGATCTGCTGTTGATTGCAAAAGAATTGAAACTGGAGAATCTAACTGATCGTCATTGGCAGCTACAGTTATTCCTTCATTCGCACCATTAAGCCATTTTTGAATTCGATGATTTTGTAAATCACAAATATAAATTGCACCAATTTCATTGATTTCATCAACATAAATGCCATATGGAGTATTCAATTGATTTAATTCAGGTCCTTGTCCTTTTCCACCAGCTACGACAATACCAGATGTTGAATTTGGATAGTATTTGATAACTTGATGATTACCAGTATCTGAAATATATACGGTGTTATTTTTATCAACATAAAGGCATGGTTGACCGTCAAAAACGAAGTGATTCACTATGCTGCCTGAAATATTACTTCCATCAATTATTGTTATTAATTCACCATTAGAACTCAATATCCTAACTTCATCACCAAATGCATCTGTAACATAGATATTATCGTACTTGTCAATAAATATACTAGATGCTTTGATGTCTGTTAACAATGTCATATTTGTTCCATTAGTAAAATACTTTTGTAAACGATGGTTTTCAGTATCGGCAACGATAATATTATCTCGACTGTCAATAGCAATATCATGTGGACTATCTAGGTCTGAAGTAATTGTAATCCCAGTTGAACTCCATTCAGCAGAAGCACAAGGCATTTGAGGAGTAGAATCCAAAGTCGAACTCGAAGTTGTAGCCATCGTTGAAGTCAAGATCGTCGTTGAAGACGAAGTCATTGTTGCAGTAGATGTCATTGTTGAAGTAGTAGCCATCGTTGAAGTTGAGGCCATTGTTGAAGTAGTAGCCATCGTTAAGGTCGAGGTCATTGTTAAAATAGTGGTCATTGTTGCAGTAGACGCTATTGTTGAAGTAGTAGCCATCATTGAAGTCGAGGCCATCGTTGATGTCGATGTGGTTGATGGCGATGCTGCTGTGAAACAGAAAGAAAACGAACTTTCACTTTTATTTCTTCATTTTACAAAGTTATGAATGCAGGAGATCAGTATAAGAAGAGAACTGACCTATTGGGCGTTTTTGTTCTTTACATTTTACATAATAAATTATGAAGGTGATTGCGATAGCCGCTAATATGAGAGCCACGAGAATGATTAAATAGTATTTTATTTTACGGTTTTTCAACATTGAAAATCGTCGCTCTTTCCATAATTCGGCGTGTTTTTGATTTTCTTCGTTGATTGTGAGCCGAGTCTGATTACGTTCTTCAGTAGTGGTCGAATTGGCTGCCCGATGTGCAAGGGGATTGGTAAAGCTAAATGTCTTTTTATATTGAAAAGCTTTGTTGCTAGAAGATGTTTGTTGAGATTTTGCAAACATAGCTTCATTATCTGCTATTTCAAATGGCACAATATTGTCAGAATTCGATGAACATCGTAACTAAACAGAAAGTGAGCGTTTTTTTAGCAATCTCTATAATTTAGTTTTAGTCAATGAAAGTTTACCTGATGTTCTTTTATGCTGCTAAATTGTTGTGTTAATCTACAGTAACGACAGAGAACATCTAACGCTTCGAAATTTTGACGCTTGTCAGCTAAGACAAAATGAAAGAAATGAGATTGGTCATATCATAGTTAGAAATTTTACAGTCCTATCATTACTAACCATTTACATTAGCATCAGCAATGGATATACTTGGTAGTATATTACTTTGTGCCTGTTGTTGTTTAAAAGCTTCGACAGCATCCTTAATTGCATAATTTGGTGTTAATCGATTGATACTTAAAAATTTCTTTGTAATTGGGCTTGTACCATGTTGAGTAATCCATTCAGTTATTGCTTTCCTTTCATATGTATGACCATCTTCAGCTGTAACTGGTTCATTAAATAATTGCAATGTTAATGGACAAATTAAATATTGTTGTGTGTCTACAGAGGACATTTTAATGTCTTTTGGTCATCAAAAAATAGCGATTATACAAAGAAATATGTAAAGATACATCTCTTATCTCTTATCTCTTACCTCTTACATATTGTTTAGTCGATTTCGTTCTTTTTTCTCTTATAGTTATTGTTAGAGTTCTCTCTCTATTGAAACGATTTTGAGGACATATATATTTTACGGCAGAGACAGTGACAACCTTTCATTTACTCATGCGCGAGTCTAATACATTGAGAAATCTTTATCGAATATCCACGATGATATACTCAGATGATTTTATAATCTAATTATATACATATTCGTTATGAAAAAAAGGAGCGTAGGACGAGACTGAGAGCGTGTTCAGCTAAAATTTTTTTAATCTTGTTTGCACATTGCAGTCTTCATTTCTGCCGTTGCCTCAGAAATACATGAAAAGTGTTTTCTCAAAGATAGATTACGATATATGAGGAGCATATGAAGCACTATTGCCTGCATTATACTTTCAACTTCTTCATATATTTTTCGCCCAATGAACAAACATCAATTTGAGTCTATTGGTGGATTTCGTCAACATTCAAACTCATCACCAGTCATGTAAGACCATTTTCTATCAGAGCTTCTGCTAGATTCTCTTTTAACATTGGCATACTTCTTGCAATTTCAAGTAAGAATTGAAAAATTAGTCTTTCTAGAACATCTCGATATAACATTAATTTGCATCATTAAAAGCCTTTGTCTAACATATGCGACTAAACTTGGAAAGGTTCTATGACAAAGATGCGCGGTGTGGTTTTGTATGTGGGCATGAATGTGGATAGTATGAGGCTATAGATATGCATCAAAAGACTACTTACACTTACACCCTTTGACTAGTTTTGAAAAAATATTAGTACGTGTCATTTACAAGTTTCAGTGATTTTTATTTTTATTATTTTACTGAGTAATACTCAGCTTCATTCATTTATTGATAATGAGCAGTTTTTTCTCAATATTTTATTTCAAAATATGACGACAACTATCGACACTTAAAAATCAATCAGTGAAGACAAGAAGTAAATTAAAATGGCTAGTCCTGCAGCAATAAGGATCCAAGCACAGCACCCTATTGTTCTCGCCCTTTGAAGTCTGCCCTGAACATATTTGGGACCGTTTCCGTTTGGAAATGGAATATCTTGTGGAATCGGTACGTTCAGAAATCGACAGAGAGGAGGCCATCCTTCTTTCACATTAAATACGAGTAACTCGTCTGATTTATTTTCCTTTATCACCCGAGCATTATGTAATTCATGAATATGGGGTCCTATGCTGCCATATTCAGTTATCCATTTCTGAGCCATTTTTCTGGCAACTCTGCATAACCAACGTAAGTTTCGAAGAGGATAAATGGTAATAAAGAAGAAATTATCTAACCATATAGGCGCAATCGAATTCTTGAAACATTCAAACCATTGCTCATCTGTATCCCGTACTGTAAGTATTAGTTTTGCTTGAGGATAAAGTTGATGAAGTTCTTTGTAAAATAAGGCCGTTGGAACATCAACTGATGATCGGTATCCCTTCAGCAATTCGCGAAAATCTGCCTCATAACCATCGAATATCCGCAGAAATATTTCACCTTGTTCTGGTTTTTTCAGTAATTCGGTCATATGATGACACGGACCAAAACCAAGTATTTCTAGAGCAGTCTTCAATGAAGACGTACCTGTCCGTGGTAATCCAGCTCCAATAACGCGCAGATTATTAGTATGATCGGCAGAATTTTTTCGTCGGTGAATATTACTGTCTCCGAATAGTAATTCAGTCATTTCAGTAGAATCTCCTGAAGTAAACAAGAAAAGTGCAGAACAAAGTCGATTAGGTGAAAAAGAAATAAAACATCACAAGTATTTTTGAATCTATGACATGAGTGGTCACACAATAAATACTATCGAAGGAATGCAGAAAGTAACAGCGAGAAAAAAAAAGTAAAAAATACAAACACACGTGTCAGAGAGCTGATGGTAATGCTTTGGTTTGTTTCTTTCTGTAGAAATAATGTCAATAAACGACAAAAAATGTAGGTGTGAAATGAAAATCTACACCACTACACATGCCCACACCAGTTGCACTCTTCAATCAGAGTAATAACTATAACACTTAGCATAGAAAAGTCTCTCTTTATTGTTTTAAAATGTGTTGGCTTAGACTGGATATGTGTTTAAAATTGAATTACAACTCAGAACGAGGGTGTGGGTGCGGGTATCTATAAGTAAAGGAAAGCTCGCACTCACCCCGACACTGATTGTATTCATCTATGCATTCGCTTATGAGACGAATAACAATCATTAATTATTTTTAGATTCATCTAAAGCTATTCATGCTGTCTTTGATAACAAAGCAGATCTTTTTCGGACAATTCAAAATGATACTCATGAGTGTACGAACGACATCCTTTGTACTAGTATTTTTGCGTTACTCGCTGAAGAAGAATCAAACAAGAAACGTGTCTTTTTTGATGTCATTTACTTATCGAAAGTGTACTTTGTTCGAGAATTTTTCAGTCAACAGCATTCCAAAGGTGATCATCGACGACAGAATTCAATTACAAGAACAACTCGAGCTTAGCTTTAATGAGCAAGTACCTGAGGCAGTATCAACGATATATCATAGACAACAAATGTCTAGTTTAGAACTAGAAAAATTTACAAGCAATATACAGTCTGGTGCATAATTATAAGACCACTTGTTTTTAAACTAAGCTTAATCAAATGAACCCTATTTTGAGTGATATGACGCAAGTGAGTGATAAGAACACCGATGTAAAATTTTCAAGCACCAGTCCTATTATTTTCATATATATATAGAATTGCCTCCATTTTTGTGGTGCATAATTATAAGACCACGTGATAGGTTTATAGTAAGAAACTAATCACGAGTAACTTTAAGTAAAATTAACAAATCAGATAACATTTCATATTTACGCTAAGGTATGCCCAAAGCAATACACTTGACGGAAAGCGAGAAAAGGTCTATTTTAGACCTACACCAGAAAAACAAGTCTCATCGAGATATTGCTAGCAAAATTAACCGATCGAAGACTGATAACAAATTTTTTGAAAGATCCGCTTAAATACGGCACAAGAAAACGAACAGGTCGTAGAAAAAAGGTCGATGAGCGCACCAAACGGCTTATTTTAAGAACTGCTAGTAACAAGTCAATATCTTGTGCCAATATTATTGCCGATTTAAGTTTGAAAATGTCGCGATGGACAATCAATCGAGTCATCAAAAGGTCAAATATCTTGAAAAAGATGAAAAAGAAGCGCTCTCCTGCTTTAACAACTGCACACAAAGATTTACGAATAATCTGGGCCAAATATCATATGACCTGGAATAACGAATGGCATAAAGTTGTTTGGTCGGACGAGAAGAAATTTAATTTGGATGGTCCTGATGGCTTTTCTTACTATTGGCATGATCTACGTAAAGAAGAAGAGATATTTTCAACGCGTGCTCAAAGTGGTGGCAGTGTTATGATTTGGGCATCGTTTGGCTGGGGTGGTAAAAGTTCAATATGCTTCATAAATGGGCGAATGAATTCAAATGGATATCGAGAAGTACTAAAAAATCATCTAGTTGACATTGGAAATACTATTGGGGGATCTAATTGGATTTTTCAACAAGATAATGCGCCGGTTCATCGGGCAAAAGTCAATCTTGCTTGATTCAAGTCGCAAAAAATTAATGTTTTTACCGTGGCCATCATTATCTCCCGACTTAAACCCCATCGAAAATCTGTGGAGAATATTATCAAGGAAGGTTTATGCTGAAGGAAAGCAATTTAGGACGAAAGAACAGTTAAAAGTTGCCATACTCCGATCGTGGGAAGAAATTAGCATTGATCAACTTCGAGATTTAGTCAACTCAATGCCTGACAGATTATTTGAAGTTATTTAGTTACATGGTGCAAAGACAAGATATTGATCGGCATTTTGAGTTATTTTTTTTGTATCTCATTTGATCTGGTCTTATAATTTTGCACCACTATAAACTGCATAGATTCAAAAAAAGATAAAACATAAGCAATAAACTCATGAAATTTCACTAACTGCGTGCACATGTATCAATGTCTTTAATTTCAAAAAATCAGCTAGATCTGACTTTCCTAAGTTCTAAAAGTAGTGGTCTTATAATTTTGCACCAGACTGTATGTAAACATATTTCAATGAATCAATATTTATCAACAGTGAAAATAAAAGAAATAGCTCTAATGTATGCTGACGGAGCAACAAACATACTATTAGAAACTAGTGTTGATAATGATGCATTGATGAAAAATAAATGGATACGACCGGTCTGTATACAGCAGTTTAGTCAGTTTCCAAAAGAGTCAGAAGTTTTATTTTGTATTGGTTCTACACTCTTCGTTTCATCACTATTGAAAGAAAACTCTCGATGGCATATTAAGCTAAGGCAAAGGAATTACGATTATCATGAACGGCTAGCTTGTCTTCAAACATAATTTAGAAATAGTCCCTAAAAATCGGTACTCTCTATCGATTATGGCATCCTATGATATGCATATAATTTGATGGGACAAGTTAGGACTAAAAAAAGATGCTTATCATTGTGCATTATCTTGGTTCGAAAAAGCGCTAGACATAGTTTCACTAAATAGCGTGTTTTTCTCAACAGTATATGCTCACATTGCAGATGTTCACTTCATAGAGATGAAACAATTATTGCTATATAATTACCTATCTAACCATGTGCAATTTTGATGATGTTTTGGAGTATTTGAACAAAAAACTTCGTGTACAGCGCTTGAATTCATCTAATCAGTTCAGTTATACTAAAACATATATTTGTCTTGCTAGGGTTTAAAAACCATCCATGATTTATTTTATAATCTCATAAGATTGTTCTGATGTACTCATAACATAATGATAATAAATTAACTTTGATTAATAGTCGTAATACTCTGAATATTATGAGCGAGAACGATTTTAAGAACAATCTAAATCCAATATAGAGTATTCCTCTTTTTCAAACAGTCGAAATATTATATGCGATTCTTGATGACGCAGTCTATGCGTTACACTATACAAGAAGGCATAACACTTGTTAACTAGATACGAAAATGTGATTCCCAGGTAATGACTATGTACGAGAAGCTCCACTCAATAATTTAAGTGTAGCTTATTATAACGTTGATGATATCAATTCAGTTGCTGAACCATTCATGAGTGCTCTTGATCCTTTACCAGCAATATGTACCAGATAACTGAATATAGAGGTGATACCGAAGCGACACTCGACTATTCATTGCAGGCATTAGAGCTTATTTTAAAACAAAAATAATGTAACATTAATTATAATATGAAAGTAAACATGTATTTTAAGATTGCTTCTATTCACGAACATGAAAAGGATCAAGAACATGCAATATCTCTTCTAGCATAGAAACCTACGGGGTTTCTAGTTTGCTTTGAAAGTTATAAATTTGAGGATGGGCTTCTACTGCGAACCACTTCTTTTTTGTCTCCTAACTCAAAACTTGAAATACTCTTCTCAAGAAAAAGCGCACTAACATTATAGGAAACGCATACCACAAGAAAGCTGAAAAATAAGATTGTACTTGCTTTTTTCTTGATTCCATATTCACATATAATATTTCAGCTTCTCATTGGTTTTCGAAGTTCTCATTGTCGGTAATTTTATCATCTACAAATATTTGTTCAGGATCGCAAGAGAACAATGTTGAAAAATGAAGGTGATATACAAAAATAACTTAGTGTGAACATGTTTAATACAACTACATCTAAGGTATGAAAAAAATTCTCAAAAAATTTTCTATCGATTCATCTTTGCAACTACTTCAGCAATTTCAACAAATACTCATCTTAAAGAACATTTAAAAGTCTACTTATTATGTAAAAATAAAGGTTCAAACTGATACGGAAAGAAGGAGACAAAACAAGTTTACGGCATGCGGTTGTGGTTAACATTTTATAAAAGTCAAGCAAACCATCGTTTTCCACATTCTTTTTAATGAATCCACAATACTCGAATAAATTGTGGTCGAATAAGATTTTTTTTCTACGATTTCTTATATAGATTACAAATTACTTGCGTCAGTATTTCTCGTTTTCTCTCGTTTCATTTCATTAACAAATATGTGACAGACATAAATCATAGAATATTTGAAAGGGGAAAAAATTTCCTATCAACTCATTAAAAGTTATCAAAGAAATATGGAGATCAGAATTTTACACCAGTTTTGTGTATCTCACAAAAAGTGCGAATTCTTGTTTAAGAATACTTTTCTTTTCCATTGCATCGCTTTTTTTATGAACGTGTTATAAAAATAAATTTTATATGATTGGAAAGAGAAGAAAAAGCTCTATGGTTTATTTACAAAAGTTCTTTTACCATTCTTTTATTCAAGAGAAATAGAGATTCACATTTTGTGGCATTATTTTTGAATATATACATTATTAAAAGTTTTCTGGAAAACGTTTAATGATATTGTTAAATTTATATCTCTTGTTTCTTAAATTAGAACCTTTAGTTTTCTACAATAAATTTATATTTAAATACTCTTTAAAATCATTTTTCCTTTGTTGAAATTACTTGAGCGGTTACAAACATATACCCATAAGAAAAGTTATTTATGAGAAGTTTTTTCTGCATACGAGTTTTCAGATTTTAAGATCATGTAATTTAACAGAATGATGTACTGCTGTATCATTCCACATTCAAAATTATATCGTTATCAGTTGCTGTTTGTTTTATTTTCAGTTGAACTTCAAATAATGACTTTGCTATTTATTATTGAAAAAATTGTATGCAATAGAATTTTTCAGTCAGGAGAATCTTTGTAATAAGCTGTGACTTGTGAAATGAGCCACTGTAGTAATAATTCTGCTGCAATGCATACATTTTCGTCTCTGTAATTTTTCCAAGTGACTGTTTTTTTTGAATTCCATACATATTTCAAGATTTTTTTTTATCTGTTCCGAGATAACAATTTTCCAAAGTTTCTTCTTCTGAATGTTTGAAAATATGAGTGAAATAGTTGATTCATTTTTTCAACGAAGAAATTTCAATTTATTTAGATATTCACTTCGACTTTTTTTTAAAGTTATATTTCTGCTTTTCAAAAACGGAAAAATATTCACTCATTCATTGGATTAGATGTCAGAAAAATTTGATCACGAAGTATATGATAACATATCGTTTATTTTTCACCTTTCTTATACTCTTGATGTATGGTTCAAACTTTGTCGAATGTTTAGAAATGTGACGTTCTTGGGCAATTTTCTTTCCATGAATAATTGAATGACAAAATGAATGCGCTGTCTGAACTCAATTTCTGTTTTTTTTCATTCATTTCTTCTTCGATTTTACTTTTTATTACAGTTCATAAGTTGATAGGTTTTGATAGAAAATTCCCGTGTAACAGTATTCTATTTGAAATATTTCAACATTTATAGTTTGTCGTATGACTCGAGCTTTGAACACAATTGAAAAGAACGAGGAATGGCTGATTCACAAGTTGGACCTTTTTCAATCAATTTGTGTGAACACTTGAAAGTATATTTGATGAAAAGATAATCAATTAGCCTGCGTACAGGCCATACCTCCTTCATATAGAATGATGCAGTACCATTGATTGAATACTTCCAAAGACTGTATCGTCAAACTCCTACGAGAAATACATATACAACAGAGGTCTTTCTGCACAATTATGAAGCATACATCTTTTCATACTTCGGTGAAAGAAAATTTTTTATTCTTGTAAATCAACAATAGCGGATATTGAATTTTGATCTTTGAATAACTCATCATGTAAGAAAGATAAATGAAAGCCCGAAGGGATTTTGGTTTGCATCGGTATAATCTGGTACAAAAACATTACAAATTCACAAGATTTTAAATATTAAGTGGAAGCACAGACTCGAAAAGAAAATAAGTAAACTAATTCGATTTAGATAATCGTTTCAACGATTATGCAGTATGTATTAAGCTCTGAAATGAGAAGTAAAAGGTTGAAGTGACACATGTGTTAATCACTTTTACTGCCGTTTATCATGGTTTTCCGGGAAAAGAGGCGTATTTGGTCGCGTACACAAAAATTTCACCATTCTGTTTCTTTTTGAATCAGCAGACAGAAAAAAAGCTTTTACTTAGAGTTTTCTTTGTTTTCTCACTTTTCTTGTTTGTTAAAATAAGTCTGAAAAATTCTCCGTCTTCTCTATGTGATGAAACACCGGATGTTTACTTTATCAGAGAGCAGTATTTGAGTTGACGTACTGTTTTTCTTTATGTTCTTACGTTGGTATTTTCCATACGTCTTGCTCTATGCTTTAAATACACACGCTACCTGTTAAAGAAAAACTTTATCATTGGTGAAACAGCTAAGTGAACCAGACGATTTCCAACATTTGTTTTTTTCTTTTTGGTTTTTTAAAAACGACATATAAGATGCAATTCTTTCATTAGGCTTTCTAATTAACTACCATGTCGCCCAATCTACTAATCAATTATGAAGATTCTATACTTCATATTACCAAGCAACAAAATGATTCTTAGAAGCATTTGTCGCTAAGACCTCTCATTGCAGAAAAGTTGTCATATCTCAATGGTTCTTTTTTTTTTATTTAGAACGAATATTTTTTTAATTGTTTTATCTATCCTATACTGTACGATTAGAGGAGCTAGTTGCCGAGTCGACCGATAGAGTCATGTGAATGTTTGGGCTTTGAATAATTATATAAAATTTAATCTAGAATTTTTACGATGAGAAAGATTAATCTAATACGACAAACACTTGAGAATTCAAAGGATAATTCATTTCGTTTTATCTGATTCTCATTGAGTAAATCAGCTGTACTAGACGCAATAGAATGATATTTCTTTAATAGAAAATCTTCATAAGCTTATGTCCTATCTTCACTTCTGTCTTCTGATTACTTCTGCTACCACTATGTGCATGATTGAATTTGGGCTCCCGTTATCGAGAATGGCTGAGTTTAGAAATGTTCACATCATTACATTCCTACTCATGGGTGATTTTTTTTTTATTTATTTGCTGAATGATCTGATCGTCATTCATTCTGTATCACACAGCACAACATAACTATCGAGAAGCTAACATCTATGACAGTCACTTGTAGAAAGAATAAGAAAAAGAAAAACATGTAACTATCAAAGGGTCGACGAACGTGAATTCTCAATTGTCGTCGTCGGTGTTATATCATCTACTAATCATAATTTATCTTCGCTCATATCTTAAACATTTTGTACAGTACTTTCAGACATTAACTTATCTAGGGCTTATTTTAATGATGAACAAGCTAACGCTCAAGCATTAGATTTCTCAAAGTCGGAAAATGTGGACTCTTCTTTACTGCTCGAAGGTTTTGAACTAAATGTAGAAAAATGCAAGGAAGACTCGCAAACTCCACCGATTTCGGAGATGACATCAGTGGCATATCTATTTCCAGAAGAAGTCATCTCAATGCACTCTTTATCCAAAGGCCAACAAGTAAGTTATATTAGACTAAATATTTTGTGTGTGAGCAAGAATCAAAACAATTATATTTTGTAGACTCATTGCTTAAGTGAACAATTTTATTCTTGTAACATCAATATTGACAATTCCAATAAGCGGCAACCACTAAAGAATGAGTCAGTATCAATCAACAATGATGGTTAAATGAAAAATTATCGCATGCATTTGGCCACTGTTCCTGGCGATAAGGGAAAGAGCGTTAGCCAGAAAAAAGCTGTCGCGACTCATGTCAAATTAATTGACATAGTCGAAAAATTCTTGTGGTCACTCCACATCAAATATCAAATATTGGCTAAAAGCAGCTTTTCATGGACCGACAAGTGGGGTAACGAACCCTATGCTTGTCTGTTGATAACATGCACTCGTACAATGATTGTTGAATTGTGTGCGTTATTTGGCATAGCTTTTCGTCAGCATGGAATTGGTGTTTTCACCTGTTATACGGATGACGATGATGAAATGCATAATTTTTTTCAGGTTTCTCACTCAAATTTATTACCGATGAGTATGGACGAATCAAACAATATAGTGAAATTAATCCTTGGTCGCTTCCCTGAATTGTCCGCTCAACATGATGAAACCGGTAAACGCATAGAATTTCATGACTATGAAAATAAGGCGTCATCAATAACCGAGAAACAAATACTCGAGCAGATACATAAAGATTCCAAAGGATATAGTTCGTATCAAGTTCAAAAGTACTCTGCTAAGAGTTTCCTGGTAAATCAAGACGACTATGAAAAGACAATCAGCGAGGCTCAGCTAGAATCGTATAGATTAATGATTGAAATATGTCGATTGCATGACAAATCATATCTAAAATGCTCATTACTATAAACAACCAAGATTTCATTAGACAATTAAATAAAAGGAAACATTTTTTTTTATAAAAATGCAAAAGAAAAACAAACGCCTTTGAAAGAACATCTAAAACTAAAGATGATATTTTCTACAATGAAATTTTTTTTTATTGTTACTGTTTTTTTTGTTGTGTATTCTATATTTTAAACTCGAAACTTTAATAAAAGTATAAACAATTTCTTTTTTTCTTATTTATATTGCTTTATTAATACACCAAAGAAAGTAGTCAAAATAAAAAAAAAAGTTAGGATCACAAAAAATGGATAAAATTAATCGTTGCACCAGGCGACTAATGCAAGAATTCATATTGGTATTCCAAAACTTTTTATTAATCATATTTTGTTTTTCAATTTCATTGAATCTAAACTTTGTTTAAATGTAGTTTTTGTTCCATACATTTTTATTCATTACTTCAAGTGAATTTAGAATGTGTTTAACTGATGTTCCATGATTTTCGAGTGTATGTTTTCACGAGTCAACTAAACGTATTTTTAAATCAAGCTTTTCTTTTTTGTCGTTTACGATCATTTTATGTAGGAAGCTGTTTGTTTTATTTTTCATCAAAGTTCTTTAGAAGTTTCGATTTGATCTTCAAATAAAATGCAAAACGATGTCTTCCTAATGCGTGTGGGTGCGGGTGTGTGGCTGTGACTGTAACCTACACAAATACATATATACCCGCATGCGTACCTATATTCACTTTGCGAACTGTTTGAGCGGTAGCTGTCACAATTAAAGCTTTGCATTTAATTGATCGATGGCGTTGGTGTTACCTAGTGTAAAGATTTCTTTCATCTACACTAACACTCTTGTATTTCCTTTTTCCTAGTTAGTACAGAAGAACAGAAAGTTTAAGAATATGCATTTCTGCATTGCTGTTTTCTCAGACGATTTTTGACCTATTGCCGTCAATCGTGATTAAAATAAACAATATTTTCATATGCAATTTATTATTGAATTTACGAGATAACCAACCGAACTGTACGTCGTCCGAGTTTATATTCGGCCCACAGGCAAAAAAAAAACTTCGTTCGTAAGACTGGAAACCTTCTAAAAACAAATCGTGCTTATGGACTTTTGGAGCTGAGTTGTAGTTGTTTTACAGAATTTTTGATTCACTTTTAGGTATTTGCTGGAGAATTAAATAACGAAATTTTAACCTAAACTTTTGTTCATAAATAGATCTAATCACATTTAAAATATTTAAAAGTTTCAATTCAAAAGGATACTCCTTTGTTGAGGTATTAAATTTCCAAGTAAACTCACATTTTCAAACAAGCTTTTATCATTTAGCTTAGAATAGCAGATACTATAAATCGCTAAAATGCTAAATCATTGCCATCAATTAAATTAACAATAGATAAAGTTGAGGATATTCAACAGAGATACATGTGTTTGCGTTCTTTATTATTTTTTCTCATCATCGATATGGTAAGTGATAGAAAATGATGATATTATAAATATTTCATTATGCATTCACAAACATATATACAGTAAAACCTCTCTATTGTGAACACCATCGAAACCATTCAAAAATGCTCACTATACGAAGGTATTTTCTTTAAAGAGTTAAGATACAGTTTGCTTTAAAATGAAGAAAGAGTTCTAGAAAATTCGCTGCTGTATTAGTCATAGATAAAAGTCTGGCTATCTATTCTCTTTTTCATCTATTTTCATCTGAACAGTTTGAATTGAAAGAATTTTCAAACTTTTTATTCTCATTATTTTTATTATCATTTAAATATTCTGCTTTATGGTTTATACTATATGATACAGAGCTGAATGAGATATTAAGTTTTTCATCCAACTTATGGTGTGATAAACGATTGCTATCTTTATTATCATGAAATAATATTATTTTTTTCCTGCAAACCGAGTTCGTGTTATCATATTACTCTGTACTTTACACACACAACAGCCAAATCATACATAAAAATTTAATTACTGAGAGTGCATACGAAACAGGTGACAAGAAAGACCATGAGGTCAAAAAAATATGTTCATGTTAACTAGAGAGATATGTACAGTAGGAATCGTTCTAATGAATACGAAATCGTTCATAATTGGGAAGTATTCACTTAAGAGAGTCGCTCACTCGTAGAGAACATCACTAGAAAAGCTTCTCTATCGTTAATAACTGTCAAAAACATCAATAAGTGCATTAGCATTGATGAATTTATGAAAATTATTTATATGAAGGAGATAAATGTTAAAAAAATTTGTTGTTTATTTGTGTTGATATGAGAATCTCTTCATCGACATTCAACTCTAACATCTCTACAAATATGCGAACCCGAACATATCGCACTAGCTGCCAAAGATTTTTAATCTGATTCCTAGTTCAAATTATTTTTACATGGGCCCGGTCAATTTCTTACCTATGTCGGCTCATATTCTATCCACATATCTTTGCATGTTTCTTAGCAATAGATTAGATCTTCTGTTCTTTGTCCATGATTATTGACCAAAATGCGACCCGTGGTCGATGATAGAGGGTGTGGGTGTTGGTCTTCTCGTCATCCACACACATACCCTATCAAATAATGAATATGATCTGTCGTGATGAGTCTTGCAAGATAAAGAATAAACAGTTTTTCATATTGATAAAACAACAAAGCTTTCTTTTTCTTTCTACAAGACGATGAGTGATAAGCATTTGTAGAGAGTATGAATGTAGATAACGAGAAGATCAACGCCCACACCCTAATAATAATAATTATATCATCGAAGATATGTTCTGATTATTTTGTTTTTAGTTACTAGATAGAATGATTCACGGTTGGTATGATGGATTGCGGGGGTGTGGAGTGCAACATTTTATGATATAAAGCACAGAACAGAAAAAAACACAACGAATAGTTTCTTTCTTTTCTTCATCACATGCTTATATTTAGAGTCAATATGTTGCCTTCAACGATCATACGTGTTTGTGAAGGTTTTTTCTCTGAGAAAAAAAAGTAGTGAGCAAGTGAATTTAGAAGCTTTTTTATATGTATGTTCTCTTGCAAAGTTCTCTCCACGTGCGAATCGTACTATAATATATGATCTCTTATTCGCTTGTCGTATATATGCAAATTTTAAACAAGAATAGTGTGCAAAAATATTTTTCTTCATCACAAATAAGTTTCAAATGTCGTTTTATATTAGATTAGCTATTTTCAAAACTACGTAGTGTGAGAGTACATCTATGTGAATTCTTTTTCTTATTGTTTATTTGCGTGAGTGTGAATATCTAACATACCATATTTTATCTATTGTTTTCATATATATATATATATAACGACACATTTCTTTTTTTTCTTAGGTAAGAAATTTTACTTAAATACTCAAATAGCACCATATGCCAACTGTTCTGTATGATGGATCGTATGCAGCTATTATCTTTGACCGGTTATAACAATAATAGATATCATGGAACATCGACTTTTGGTGTAGATCGACCACTGCTACTCAAATTAAATTATACTGATCAAGTGGGATCCATCGAAACCCACGATTACGTTCAATTTCCCTCAAATACGACTATTCGTGAGATTAAAATAGCATTGCCGCTCTTCTTCCAAACTAGGTTCATTGATTCTGAACAAGTTATACTAACTGGAATTTGTTTTGACGGTGAACGATGTATGATACCCTCTCCGCACGACCACAAGACGTTGGGTGATCTAAAAATAGCAAGCAGATCGCAACTCAATTTTAAGGGATTGGCCACTTCATCACGCTCAAAATTATCACAGTTGACAGTTCGCTTAATTGACACTGAGAAAAAAGTAGTCTTCCAATGGGACGAGTCATCAATAACAATTGACGCTCTTCTGGATATGGTCATAAAAACTTTTGATTTGAATTCGATCGAACGTGAAAGAATTCAGCTCTGCACAATTACAAATGATGTGCTCAATCAACCCAGCAACTCAGGAAAGAAATTGGTAGAATTAGGTCTTCAGAATTATTCAAATGTCTACCTTCATATTATTAAACCAAAATCCACTTTCATTGATGGTCAAGAAATATATGTTTATGTCAAAAGCAACTCCGATGAAGGCGATCTATTATTGGTATCATCTACAGACACCATTGCTGACTTAGAACGTCTAATTAAAAACAAATACAAACGTATAATATCTATCCTCTTTCTTGATACCAAACAGGATACAATAGATACGAGTAATCGCAATCGAAAACTAAGAGAGTTGGGTATAAGGCCGAATGAAACCATATATGCGTATATTGAAGAAGGCCTTTCGATGAAAGAAACAAATGAACTGCAATCATCATCATCATCATCGTCTTTGGTTATGAATTCGAACAGAGTCTTCGTTCATTGTCTATTTCCAGACAAATCAGTAAAAATTATTAAAGCATCAGTAACAAATACAGTAGCGGAGCTAACAGCAAAAATTACAGCTCTTCAAGAAAATCAGACAATGGCTCATTTTTTATTATGGTCAGATAGTAGTACTATTGACGATAATGAACCTGATAAACGTTTGGCTGATTTCGGCATTCAACCTGGCAGTACAATTTATGCTTCTATCACACATATTACGCCTATTAATTACTCGATTAAAAACAATAAAACTGACAAGACTTATACTTCAACATATAGTTTTAACTTGGATGCAAAGCCTAAAGGTTTAGATAATCTTGGTAATACATGTTTTATGAACAGTGCACTTCAATGTCTTGTACATGTCCTACCATTAACTGAGTTTTTTATGAAAAGCTTTACTCAAACACATTCGACTGATGATTCTGTTAATAAACCCAATCCATTTTATACATATGGAGAAGTTACTGGAGCTTATGCCGAACTATTGTGGAATTTACTAAAGCCTGATCGAAGTTCTTATTTGTATTATGATTATTCATTGAGACCAAGCCGCATGAAAAAAACAATCGGTCGACTTGAACCACGTTTTGCCACATGGGATCAACAAGATGCTCAAGAATTCATGACACTCCTTCTCGATACTATTCATCAGGAAATTAAACAAAAACAGAATCACGTTCGAAATACCATTATCACAGAACTCTTTTTTAGTCAAATTCAATCGTCTATTACTTGTTCACGATGTCAACATGTAAGCACTACAGTACATCCAAGTAGTATTCTTTCATTACCACTTAATCTACCAGAACGCACATTTCAAGTGAATTTTTTCAAATTGAACGGTCGAGATGAGTACGATATACTGACTATGTCTACCAGTAATCGTATTGGACATCTTGTGTATGCATTTTTCGAACGCCGCCATGATTCAATAAGCTTTAGTTATGTTACTGCGATGACTACAAATCCAGAAGCAACACTTGATTTTGATACACCACTTAGCAAGCTATCTGAACCGGTAGTCACACTTATCGAGCAAAAGTCTTGCAATGGTCGACTTGAAACTTTTCGATATAAGAATAAGCCGACCACTCTGAAACTTGACGAATGTATTCAAGAATTTTTTTCACCCGAAAGTCTAGATGAACCATGGTTTTGCGAACAAGAGAAATGTAAACAGAATACAAAAGCAAGTAAACAACTTCAACTTTTGACTTTTCCACGTGTACTAATTATTCAACTCAAACGATTTTCACATGAAAATGGTCGACGTCGAAAATTAGACACATTCGTTAAATATCATATAGATGAATTTGATTTGGGTAAACTTGTGAAATCATCTGAGGAAGCCATTTATGATCTTATTGGCGTTTGTAATCATATTGGCTCTATTTCTAATGGCCATTATACTGCACATGCACGAAAAGATCCGAAAAGCGAAAAATGGTATAGATTCAATGATTCTTATGTATCACCTATTTATTATAAAGATGAAATCGTTTCGCGAGATGCTTATCTTCTTGTTTATATGAAACGACAGAAAGAAACGAAATCATCAATGGCTTGAAAAGCTTTGTATCATATCCTAATTTGAACAAACACACCATATAATCCATGTAAAATTCTCTTCTTTTCCAATCAATCACAACAATGAACAGAATAAAAACTATTGTTAATAGTGTTTATTTATAACATTTTTTAAAATAATAATATTCATAAATTATGTTTTAATTTTTTGTTACGATAAATAGAATTTACTGCACTAAAGTGAGATATCTCGAATCGATTTCATTTGTAATTTGTTAGAAAGAGCAGAATCTAAAAATCAAGGAAAAAGTACTGAATACTCATATTTCCGATGAGAGTAAAGAAGACTGAATTTTTTCCTGACTTACAATTTTTTACGTGTCATTCATTAGTGGATCGCTCATGAATATATAAATCATATTCGTCATGAAATAAATTAGTTATTTAGATCGATCAAGATAATAGGCTTATTCACTACAAATTGTTTCAAGAAACATTAGTTTAATTTATAATCAAAAATAAATCCTAATCAATCAGATCTTGTATTGTTAAGAATTGAATCCTGAAATTTCGTTATGTAGTAAAATTTTAACTTTTATCGAAAAAATCACCTAGTTTTGTAATCTTCCCAATGTACAGAATGATTATAAGCCATTCCATGTCGTCCATATATTGATTCAGACTAAACATGTGCTCATTTTTCTTTAATTCCTATTCATAGAAAGATTTTCTTATGTACTAAAATCTGTCAAAAACATTTTCTGGTTAGTGCGATACCTAAACTGTATGAATGCGATCGTCATAAACAAATAATGTTATGCAGAATTGTCAATAACAGTTTAATTCCAATTTCTAATATGTCGCTAAATTCTCCGCGTAATTTTGCGTCTTTTAATGTTCTTTTCAGAATGGAAGTGTGTGCATGTGGGTGTAGCTGATGCTTTTGGGGTGAAATTAGTACCAACAGTCACATCCCCAGCTGCAAACGAATTGATGGAAAATAAAGAAAAATTTAGCAGTGATCTGTCCAAGCTTGAATTTTTGTGAACTTTGTTTTTCTTGGTCAAAGAAAACTTTCTTTCGGCATTCATTGGTCCATAGTTGAGAGTATTAAATGAAAAAGAAAATTGTTAAGTAAATATCTTGTTTAGATTATGCATTGGATTCATCAACATAAAGCGATGATGCTTACCTTTCTCGTTAACTTGGTTTCTGTTTTTCTTTTGATGTGTAAACAGCTATGTAGAAATAACGTTATATTGGTTTCTTAATGATTTTAGTCAAAAAGTATTCAATACGTTCTATTTAAGGACTAGAATGTGGGTATTGGTTTTTGAGAGAGTGCTTGAGTGTCAAGATGGTTACTGGTCGTCGCTCAGCGAAACGCGCATACATACATAAACACATCGATGTGACAAATGATAATTAAATTCTACACAAAAGCGTGAAGTACCATTCCAACAAGATTAAAGTGTGAAACATGATAGAACTGCAGGAGCCCTAGACGAAAATTCTCGACATGCCTATCATCATATTGAACCCCTGTTGCAAAACACTTCAGACAAAATATTTATTCATTTTTCAGTTGCCTAGATGTCATTAGTGAGAATCAAAAGTAGTTAGCTAAAATCAGATTTTAGTGCTCTCTCCGAATATCTGATCAGAATATTTCTGAGTTAATATTGATTAGGGATGAACCAAACTTTTAAGAGTCGAAAACGATGTTTGCACAGAATTTTATTGAATGTATTTCTGTGTTTAGACCAATACCTATTCCACTCAAAACATGAAAAATATTGGCATTAGCCAGTTTTATAGAGTCAAGTTCGCTCTACAAACTATGCTATTTACTTTGGTTGTCTATCTCAAAGCAAAGACATGAAATCTGTTGTATTATCAATAGAAGAATCCGGAAAACTGACTTTTTGACAGAATTTTATTCTACATACAAATCAATTCTAAAAAAAAACGTCTATAGCCTTTCATTCATTCGAGCTGAAGCCTATTGTAATATATAGTTTTATAGAAAATTGAATGGTCTACAAATTGCCAATTTAGAATTGCTTAAAAATCCAATCTTTACAAACGATGAATAGAAGAAAAACATGTTATTCCTTCTTCTTCAAGATGTGCTTTTTCGCCTCTTTCCAGTATGAACTTACAGTTAACCAATCTTAAGCCAAAGAGATATATTCTGAACACACATTATAGAAGAGCAGATAAGACTGATTCTAACGAGCTAATTTTGGTTCATACTCAATACTTTTAGCGACTGAAAAATGGAAAAAAAAATCATTTTTGACTGTGTAAAACATTTGGCTCATCCATAGTCAATACCAACTCAGAGAAATATTCTGATCAGATGTTCAGAAAGATCACTAAAATTTGATATGAGCCAACTACTTTTGATCCCACTAATGACATGTAGGTAACTGGAAAATGAATAAATATTTTGTCTGAAGTGTTTTGTAACAGAGGTTAAATATGATTCAAATTTCTTTTTTCATATTTCTCAATACTCATCAACAATCGTCTTTCAATGAATGTCAATGGTTCATTAATGATTGCCTTCTGTTTTGAAGTAACCTTGCTTGTTTGTCTCGATATTCTTGGTTTTCCTCACATGTCGCTTTCCATTCATCAGCTGTGACATTCTGTTGACTATGTTTGCCCTTTTTGCAACCGCCTATCATACCTCCCATGAATAATGTCTAATGGCAACAAATAAATTTGAAACATTGTTTCCTACGTTCAATGTATTCCTTTTGTTGTGATGTGGGTGTGGGTATATATGAGAAAAAAATCCCATAGCCACATTCACACCCACACCCTGCATACTATATTTTTTTCGATTATTTCTCCATACTATTGCAGTTCGGTCCATTTTTATATCAGAAATACATGCTTGATTACTCAACTTATGCTAAAAGTTTTAGCTCTATTGGGTGAGAATTCGTGGAGAAAACTACCTATATGTCTCAGGCACTAATATGCTACTGAAACCAAGTCTTGGTATATCATTGATTTCTCAGTTCTTTTATATTTTATTTGAGACTTCAGTTGGTGATTAGGTATGTCTTAGACACGTCTTTACAAGAAAACATCTTTGATAACATTCATGATTGAGATAAATTACACCCACTTGGATGTACACACATAAAATCGTCATTGCAGTAAAAATACATATAGTCTCTTAAAAGATGAAAGAGTGCGTTCCATATCACGTATGACATTTATATGCCCGGTGCTTGTGTATATCAACGTTCAAAAAAAAAATTAGTGCACAAAAAATATTCCAATTGCTTTTATTCTTAACATTATGCGATTTGAGTGATATTATAGAAAAAAAAAGATGTTAAAATGAAATGAATAAACATTGAATTGTGTCGGACTTTTTTATCGAAATACACTGCAAATTAATGGTATAAAATTTATTGTACATAAATACAGAAAAAATTAAGAAATACTATTTTTTTTTTATTGTGCAAGTAAATATTGAATAAATTGTAAATTTTGTTCCAAAAAAATTCTAATAAAATACGTCTATGAAAAACTAATTTATTATCAATAATATTGGTTCTTCTTTATGTAGAAAATTTAAAAACTGTGACACCAAATTTATCTCAATCTGAATAATGAAATTACTCGAAATTATTTTTGACATACAAGAAAAGTTGGGTGTGGGTGTTAGCCTTCATTAATCAACACTCGCACTCACATCCGACATAAAATTGAAAATCAAGTGAAAAAATCCAATGAAATTTTAGATTTATTGGAAAATTTTCTAATAGAAAGTAATTCACAAACCACTGTTGAACTCTAAAGATTAATACCGATGAAAAACATTACAAAATCAACAATGCAATATTTTGAAATTTTATAATTTATTGCTGATTATTTCAGTACAAATAATGCCATATATTAGAGAGCTTAGTTTAAACGGTGTTGATTTGAAGTAATATTTGATCGAATAGCGTAAGAGTAAAAAGACATATAGAACAGTTTTTATCTGCGAAGATGGCAATAGAGCATGTTTAACTCTATTTTAAATAGTTGATTCTTTTATATCTATACATGCTACATTTTACTCACAATAATGATAAACTACTCAGAGAACATAATCAATTAGACAAAGGGTTACAAGATAAAGCACAATAAAAAAAAAGTTTTTGTTCTATTCATCAACTTCACCCAATTTATTATGAGCATTCCTTCTGATGTGATGGTGATATTGATCCAAGAAGTTATTCATATTATCTATATATTTCATCGTAACATAAAGGCTAATATAGTATTTTACTATCGAATGTATTTGTTTTCGTCGATCGTTTTCGTTATATTCAAAAAGATTGTTATCGTAAAGCTACGATTTTACGCTGTATAAATTCTCATCTTGAGTTCATTCATATGATTAGAAACTTTGAATAGAGATGTTCTACTTATCTAACGTTATTACAACAGTAGTCTCATATTTCTAGACGTTATGGGCTCATCTTTTATAAATATTCGAACTTTCATTCTTATGTATTTTTAAATTACATGAAGATATGCACATTGGGTGTGGGTGTAGATGTACAGATGTTAGTCTTCTCTTCATCCTTACAGCCACACCCACTGGCTTCTTATTTTCATGAAATGGATAGTTCAAATCTTATGAGCGCTTTAATAATGGATATTGTACTCATCTCGTACTAGCACTTGTTTTTAGATTCCATTAAACTCTCACGTAATTTCAACAGACTATCGTTTAGCTTTGTGAGATATACCATTTATCGGTTCAAGATTTGGTCATTTTTCTGTCAACTTAATCAAACTTTTCATCATTTCAATGACCATTAAACGTTCACATGTATTTTTTATGCAGCTTGTGAGTTTTCTTTTTTTATCTCCACCACTTATTACACGTTGAAAAAATATGGCTTCGATATATGAGACATTAATTATGTTTTATTTAAATGAAATCCAAAAAATTTTCAGCTTTTAGTTAGTATTTTGAATAAAATATTTTTATAGTAGAGATTTTGTTCTTTCTAATAAGAAAACAATCAAGCCTTCATAAGGAATTGTTTTTATGCTATACTGAAATTAAAATTAATTCCGTACTCTTGTAGCATTCGTTATTTCACATAGTCAATGAATATTTTCAGCGAAACAAAATCAATTCTTTATTTTATCTTTCCTTTTTTTTTTGTATGTTCTTTTTATTGTGTTTTTAAAAGAAAACTATTCATCTGTAGATGGAGTTGGTTATCATGAATAAATATGGTAAATTAGTATTGTCAGACATACTAGTCCAATAGTCTTGAAGACCATGTGTCAGAATCAAACTTTGAAATAAAACTACGAGAGATAAATATTGAATTCATGTTTATTTTCAGATGGCAAATATTCAAGAAGTTTTAACAATGCATGAAAAAATTAAGGGAATCATAAATTATCCGATGTGGAAAAGACTTTTGAAGCATTTCCTGTATTAAAATAAATTGGAATTACATTTGTTTAAGAAAATGTCATTTTTTATCTTTCTTAAGAATCAATTTGATGAAGATGGGTTTTATCCTTAAGATTTCAATGAAGATATATATAATTTATGGATTACACAAATAATATTATTTCTTCGATTGATCATTTTTCGCGAGCATCTTTTCAATAGGTAATACACTTAAAATTGCTGCTTCATATGCAATAGCAACGGATGATATATCAAGTTTTAAATGTTTTCGTATACAATTGAAACAATTTTACTTTGATCTTGATTATATATTGAATATATACTTTTGCTTAATATCTTGCAGTGTTACTTTATCGGTTTGAACCTGAAAATCTACTTATCATGAATTATTTCAAGGAATGATATATAGTTAGACACTTGAAATGGTTGTTGTTTCCAGATTGAAAAGAAATTTTTCATTTCCAGGATCCTTTTTTGTCTTCTATCCTATTATTTTGTTACGGCCTATTACGTTTCCATGGTAATACCTATTGTAATCTGCGATGGGAGATGTATGTGTACGAATCTCTACTCTATACACTTTAACACTCGTTTTAGATCGTGTTTCATATAGAAAAAAATAGTAGATTTTTTCAATTATTTAACAAAAAAAAAGTCTTGCTTTCCAACTTAGCAAGTTTAGCTAAGAAATAATAAATAGAAGTTTCATTGTTTATGAGTTTATAGTTTATTAGAGATTGTATACAACATTCGAGAACTATTTCGATTCTATACTTTATTACTTGAAATACTTTGTTTTTAATATTAATTTGTACTTTTCATCATTTATATTAAAATAATTATTGAATGCAATTTTTATTCATGAAATTATATGTTATATGGAAATATCATATAGAAAAATTTCAAAGACTTTGTTTTATTAATTTAATTTTCAAAAGAATAAGATTTTTTTTTTTTTGGTATAGCATGAATAGCAACTACAATCAGATCGAACATTATATTTTCATAATAATCAATTGAAATTTAAAAAATTAATGTTAAACTTTTTTTTTTTATTGCGTTTTCTTATTCAGATAAATTCAAAAATGAAAGATTATTATTATCTTTATGTTTTAGATAAATTTAAACAAAAAAAAAAGAATGTTTAATGTAAACTTTTCAGCTAAAATTAAAGAAGCTGAAGAACATATAAGACAAGGTGAAAAATATTTGAAAACATCATTTCTTAAATGGAAACCAGATTTAGATTCAGCTATTGATGAATTTGATAAAGCATGTACTTGTTATCGTGTAGCTGAAAAATATGAAAAATGTCGAGATTTATCATTACGATTAGCTGATTTACAAATACAAAAAGGTAACATCTAATTCATTTGTATTTCAATGAAGAAAAATAAATGAAATATTGTATTAGAAAAAGTTCTTGTAATAATGAAAATATAAACATTATTTAATAGTTGAAAAAAAGAATGACAATTATATGTTATTTAAATATTCGTCTGATGATAAAGAACTTTTGTTTTTTCATATTGTTTCAATAAATTATTTTGTATAAATGTGTGTTCATATTAATCCAATAGTAAAATTTGCAATATTTCGTAAGAATAATTCTGAAATACTCTGTATCGATGAAACGGAAAAATATCTTTTCTTTCATCTTCTTTAATATCTAGTTGTATATATGTTTGAGATTGTCTCATAGGATCAAAAAGAATTCTTAAACTTGTTTACAATAGGGTGTAATGATTTAGAATTATTTTGATGGTTGAGATTCTATTTGATTAAGTCAAATAACAAAAAAATGACATGTTGTCAGATTCGGAGATTTATTTAAATAAAAATTTGATGAGTTTGTTTCTATATTTCTTTTTTTAGTACTATATTTTAAGTAATTAACTCAAATTTTCGAGAACCTCATCGAAGCTCTTTTAAAGAGCACAAAATTGTGAACAAAATGAGGAGTTCAAGAATTTTCTACTGGCTTTACATAAAAAGTGTTACAAGAGCCATCAAAAAAATCGATTAAAATATGTCTTTTTTTTCAGTTCTTTTGATAATTTCAAGTTTTTAAGGGAAGGTTGTAAAAAATATGACGAGTCCTCATTTTCTATAGAATACTAAGAATAAAAACAAATTAATAAGACATATTGATAGCAACCTGTCTTAAATTCGCACAGTTACCAGCTTCATTTCTGCACGATTTGGATTTTAGCTAAACACTTAAGATTATAGAAAAATTATCAAAAATGTGTTATTGTTAAATCTTTTTCGAATCATCTTAGAAAGGAAATCTTTTAAAATTTGCTATAAGAAACTTATATAATGATTGTTGATTTTAGGAACTCCATTTTTTGCTGCTAAATCATATGAACAAGCAGCACAAATGACACAACAAATACAAGATTTGCTAACAGCATCTAAATATTACGATCGAGCAGGACAATTATATGTTGAAGGAGGTATAAATCCTTTTTTTTTATTATTAATAGAAACTAAAATAATATCGAAAGAAAAAGAAGTTGATTTAAAATTTTTTTTGTTTAAGGTTATCGTGATTCTGCTGCAATTCTTTATGAACGTTGTGCACCACAATTTCAACAATTAAATCGTTCTATATCAATTGATTTTTATCTTAAAGCTGCACGTTTAGCTGAACAAGAAGAAAAATTATATCAAGCAGCTGATTTATATGAAAAAGCTGCTATGCAAGCGATACGTATGGGTAATTATCAACAAACAACTGAATTACTTGAAACAACAACAAATACTCTTACAAAATTAGAACGATTTGATCGAATTAATCGTGTTATACTCTATAGAGTATTACTTAAATTATTTAATGATGATAGTGTTGCTGCTCGAAATATTTTTGATCAAGCTTGTCAAATTTATCCAACATTTGATCGATGGGAAGAACGAGATCATATTGAATTATTACTTGATGCATTTGATCAAGATGATAAAGATTTAATTAGTCAACGTTGTCAAGTAATTCAGTTTTGTTGTTTTTTTTTATTAATTATACATATTTTAAATTTTCTTCTAGAGTCCTTATTTCATGGCAATTGAACCTGAATTTGTTCGTTTAATTAAACGATGGATTCGTCCAACAACAAAAACACAAACAACAAATAATATAAATCAACAACAACCAACAACTTCATCGACCAGTGGAATTAAACCAATACAATTAGATGATGACGAAGATGATATACGTTAATTGATATTTTTTTTTTACATTTTCTTCTCTGTATTTACACATGATAACTCTTGTTTGGAAAAACTGTTTCTATCTACCGTTGTTTCATGTTTATGATGAATAATTGATGTTTGACATTTCAATCTTTTATTTTTTAATTATATTAACATAATGAAATATTCAACAACAAGGATTTTTCTAGCAAGATATTTTCTTATAGATATATGCTTAGGCATAATTTGATTTCTAGATGTTTTTACTGGATGTGTATATATGAGGTGATTCGAAGTCGATAAGTTCTACAAGAATCTGAATATCGAGAAAAGTTCTGATCCTCTTTCCAATAGGAAACTCGTGAAGAACCAGAAAAAGTAATAATAATTTTTTTATATACTTGCATTGTAGAGAGGTATATTGACCTTTTGAAAAACTTCAATCGATCGACTGCTTTTATATATTCATGGAGCATTGAACTCTAATTAACCATACATACATGCCTAGTAGAAACATGTAGAATACTAGATGCAAAACGATTAGTAATCGATAAAAATACCAACGTGACTTCAACACAATTGAAATCATTTTTTTCAGATAACAGCTATTATCATTCTCTAAAAACCTGTATACTTCAGTATCGATTTTAAACTTGGACATATTTCATCAAGAATAGATACATGAATGTTAGTTTTCTCTTCATTCAAATTCTTTTCATAATTTATTCATCATTCCTTATTTATTCTAGTTTATTAGGTTGTACAACTATACTGTGTAAGTGAAGGAAGTTAGTATACACCATTGCATTTAATAAGAGATACCAAACCAGTTGACATTCCATCCATATGATTGAGAATAACCAAGTATTACTGTATTAATTGTGCCATCCAGCGAAAGACCATAGATCGTAAATGAATTCTTTGTCGGAAAATAAATAGCAGTATAACCAGCTAGTGACCAGTGCGAGCTACTGCCAGCCACACTAGTGAAATAGAGTGGAGTTGAAGTAAAACTACAATTACTTGTATCAATGTTCATTGTTATTCCGTTGGAAGAAAATAGTTGCCATAGTGTATAGGATGAAAGACCTCCGCAATAATATATTTGTTTTGTTACTACCGTTGCATTCGTCAGAGTCACTGTAGTCGGAGCTAAAGAAGAACAACAAAACATATGACTAGTATCTCAAAACTGATTGACTGGTGAGACTTCTCCCTATAGGACAAAGATAAAATTTATTTGTTTCGTTTGGACCTATCTTCAAGAAAATAACATAGCAAAAATATTGATTTTATCTCAGATCGAACAAAAACTGATAAAAAAATAACTATTTAAATTTTCTTTTTAGTGTGGAAAAAATTAAATATACTACAAATCTAATCTTTTCGATGTACAAAAAAAAAATATAAGTCATCACATAAATTATAAACCATTGTAGGTTAAATCAAACGACATCAACAACTAGTAATCAATCCAAAACTTAAAAGCATATAAAAAATATTGAGAAGCTTCCTCTAGAAAATTCATATCGACCTTATATCATTTGGCTTTACATAGAACCTTTCTCAAAATTGATTCTGCTTGAAAAGACACTCGTTATGGTTGCGAAATTCTGTTGTTATAACTAATTTCTTTTAACAATAACAGTCGAAGGTATTTCAAATGTATTATATTTTTTCTTTGAGGAAGACATAATTATGTGCTGAAAAAAACTCTTGAGAACAAGAATCAACACTGTGAAAATTTGTAACAGCTATCAAAATTGGAACTTGAAAAGATACATTCGTAATGGCAATCATCTTTACAAGTGATACGCTTGAAATTTGAAGTAAAACGGAAATACTCACTAATTGTTGTTGTGATTGTTGTCGAAACACTTGTTGTGGATCCACTTGTGTAGGCTATAACAGACACAACAAAACATTATGAAATATAGGCTTCATTTAGATGCAAAAAACAAAACACTTGGGCGATTGATTCTTATCTTCTTTCTTCTGCTGAGAAATTAATTTTAAACAGCTTCTGACATGAGAGACTTATAGTTATAGATAAATCATGAATAAAAAGAAGATATGACAATTCTTCGATTTCTGGAAAATTCTTAGTTCTTTTGTGAGTTCATAATCGAGTAGAATTAAAACAAAATCGTATGATTATCCGTTTTTGTACACTTACATTGCTGTTTAATATATAATGTAAGGAAACTAGTTAGTGGGATACCACCTAGAAGTATGCCTACAACTACCAAGATTAAACATAAATCATATTTTCGTTGTTGGTACATCATGTTTTCTGTTTATATGAATGTTATGTATGATGAAATCAATAGGATATTGATTGTCGACATATGTTTTATTCGATGCCAAAGTTTGTTTTTAATTTTACATACATAAGATCAATAGTTTTAATGAATTTTTTTTCTGTCTATGTGAAAATGTTATTTCAAAAAACAAATCGGACAAAGGAGATTAGATGGCTTCTGTCTTTAATTTTAGTTGATGAATTTTCATTGACAAGTCTCACAAGAAATTGCATTTTTTCTCGTCAAACAAATTTTCATCAATAAACAGAGAATATCAATGTAAAACTAATACGACAACTAATCCTATCTGACATATCACCAAGCAAAATAACAAAAAAAAAAGTCTGAAATAGCAATTACAATCCAGACCAGATCCAAGATTTTTCCCAGTGACTTAAGAAAAACTTCAATCAATAAATTTCATCCATAAATCAGAACTTGAAAGATTCCACAATCTACAAAGCCGGTGTCTAATCAACAAGTAAAATAGAAAACAATTATAGTGTCTATTGTGAAATTCTTTGCACAAAAACATTTCTGGCAATGTAAGATAAGTGTGTTGGATCCTGAGCTGGATTCTCTAGTAAATTATACATAGTTCATATGTCGAACATACTTGTCAGAGGACTTATTTTATAGTCTGCATTGTATCGCAACTATGTTCTACTGTTTTTGAAAGAAGAAAGAAGTCGTCCAGGATCTATCATAGTTCTTCAATCAAGCATAGGATTGTGCAGAGAATGCCCATAGGTAGATGTGAACGCTTGACTTCTTTAATTCAAAGAAAATGGCAAGATAAAAAAAACCTTTATTGAATATTATTTTGTTAATAATGATGAGTATGGGTGCGATGTGCGCACACGATACACCAATAAGCTCAAACACACAGTTTGTTATATTCTGGACTTGAGAGAGGTATAATAACTTTTCAGTGTGATCATGACTGTCAAAAAGTTATGACTGGCTTCACTTTATCTCATGAACATAGGTGTAGATGTGGTCTTTTTTTCTTTCACACCCACATCTCCATCAAACACATTTTCTAATGCATAGAGTTTTGTGTAGATTATCCAATCGTAAAGCTCTTTAGTCATGTATAATAAAACAATAATGACTTCAACAGAATTTCAAGCATTTTTTCAGGTATTAGCTATAATTATTCTCTAGAAAACTATTTATGTCAACCAACTATTTGTATATGCATTTCATGCAGATGATTATAGTGAGTAGTCAACAACTTTTATATCATTCTTTTTATTTCTTTCGTGCATTTTCAAACACAAGAAATTCGAAATTCACCCAAATCCTTTCCACAATGAATTCGTCACTCCTTATTTCTACTACTTTATTAAATTGTGTGACTATGTAATGTAAGTCAAACAAGTTATTATGCACAATTGTTTTTAATAAGAAATACCAAACCAGTTTACATTCCATAGATATGTTTGAGAATAACTAAGTAATTGTGTATTAGTCATGGTCTCCAAGGAACGACTGTAAATTCTAAATGATGTTGTTGTAGGGCTATAAATAGCAGTGTAACCTGCTAATATCCAGTGCAAGTTATTACCAGCCATACTAGTGAAATAGAGTGGAGTTGAATTAAAACCACAAGTGCTCGTACTAATGTCCATATATATTCCATTAGTAGAATATAGTTGCCAGAGTGTATAAGATGAGATACCTTCACAATAATACGCTTGATTTGTTGCTACTGTTGTAGTTGTTGAAGTCGTTGTAGTCGTAGCTAAAAGAAAAACAAGAAAACATATTATTAGTAACCGACTACTGAGTGGTTGATAAAACGCTAGTGTACAGGAGATCTACAAAATTCGTTTGTTTCATTAGATTTTGCTTCACGAAAACAATATAGAGAATATTGAATTTACCTAAGAATAAACGAAAATTGATAAAAAAAGATGACTTTCTTAAGTTAATTAATACTAAGAAAAATAATTATGCTGTTTTACTATAGAAATTTAGTCTCTTCTATTAATATAAAACATCACTTGATCACATAGATTATAACCAATGATCAGTTAAATCAAAAGTCATCAACGAATAATAATCAATCAACAACTGAAAAGTAGACAAAAAATATCCAAAAATTTATCTCTAGGAAATTCATACAAGCCTTATCTCTGTGATAGCGATATTCTATTGTTACAACTAGCAGCAATGCGATAGTTTTAATATACTATGTACACTAAATCAAAAGCAAAATACTTACAGGTTGTGATTGTAGTTGTTGTTGAAGTACTTATTGCAGATGTGCTTGTGTAGGCTAAAAAAAGAGACATAAGCATAATGGAATATGAATTTCATTTGTATGAAGAAAATCATCTTGCTAGTTGATTACTCTTTTCTTTTTTTCTGTTGACAAATCAATTATAACAAGTTTTTTACATGAGAGATATAAATCATGAATAGGTAACAAATTGTGACAATTGACGAGCTCCTAGAAAATAATTCTCCATTCTAACGGGTATTCATTATCAAGTAGAATTGAAAACGATTGAAATTTCTTTTTGATTGTTGAATTTATAAACAGATACTAGAACTATTTAGATATTTCTATCACGATTAAATGTTTATACTACAACGAAATTATTCATCTGTAGATTTTGTTTGTTTTTTAGAAGAATACAATAGCTTGAGAATATTATCTGAAAACTAAAACTGATATGATTATCTGTTTATTTCCACACTTACATTGTTGTGTCATATGTAATGTAAGGATAGTAGCTAGTACGATACCACCTAGTAGTATGCCTGTAAGTCCCAACGCTAAACAGAAATCATAGTTTAATGGGTCGTCCGTCAAATTGTCTATTTCTTTCCCCATGATGAATTATTTATGGTTAACTTATAGTTGTTGCAAAACAGAGTGTGAATTTGATTTTTTTTGACGTTATATGAATAGTACTTATTATGAAAGCAATATATTATTGATTGTTGACGTGTATGTTTTATTAGGTGCTAAAGTTTGTTTTTAATCTTACATACATAAGACCGGTAGTTTTAATAGATTCTTTTTTTTGTTTCTATGAAAATGTTATTTCAAAAAACAAATCAAACAGAGGAGATTAGATGGCTTCTATCTTTGATTTTATTTGATGAATTTTTATTGACAGATCTAACAACAAATTTCATTCTTTTTCGTCCAACAAACTTTCATCAATATAAAGTACAATTGTACGAAAGATTTCTTTCTAATGATTTAAATATTCTTTTAGTAGGAACTGTGTAAGATACTATGTGAGAATTTGCGTACGCTGAACAGGAATATCTGTGGGAAACTCTAATATACACAATTCAAAGACAACGTCAACTGATAAGCTTTACTACTAAAGAAATATACAATTTTCTATAGAATGACGGCAACTATCACCTGAAAAAATGATTTGACTTGCATTGAAATCATGATCGTTACATTATAATATGCCAAAGCCCTTTACATCTTATACTTTTTGTATGAACAAAAATATCCTTATAATTTTTGAATCAGTAAAATCAATAGAAATGAGTTCTTCGGAGCTAACTTTTTTCAAGTCGCGAATCTCGTTTGGTAGAATCCGTTTTATTTTCAAACTGTCTCATGGAACAGAATAAACAGAATTCGAAACTGTCTCGAATGACTCTACGATAAAATGTTAAAAAAAGTTATTATTCACTCTTTCATTCAAAATTTGAGAAATATGAAAGAGATATTGCTAATCATAGGTAGATTTTTTTACTCTGTCTGTTTATCTTGAAACATTTCCTCACATTCCTTTTACTTAATCCTTCCAAAATACAATAACTAAGTAGTTAATATATATTGTTTAGATGGAGGAGAGATATTCTTTTGATATCCATATTCGTAGTTTCCGAGTTCACCGAAACTTTATCATAGCTGACCCTACCAGAAAAAGCCTTCTGTATAAATACAGTATCAAAATATGATTTTTCTTGATGAACATAAAGCCGAAAACTAAGTAATTCAAAACGAATCGAGATTCAGTGTCATATCAGCAGTGATAGATAGTCTAAATTTTCAAGGTTGATTATTCTGTATTTGTGAAATATTTGGTTTGAAAATACAAAATAAAGAGTTTGTTGTTATCCTTGAACAAACAGAATGATGATCTGTGAGTTTGCATCGTGTACTTCACATTTTAATGTAAAACTCAACAATACTTCGAAAATGAAAAATGTTTTCTATATCTTCATAATGGTGAAAGAAATTGTTAAATCATCAAGAATAAATGGCCAGGAAATGAAACGTGAGTGGATTACCAACGAACAAACCGTGTACCTATCTGGTAAAAAACATGTACAATACAACTGTGTAGTTCAGTGTCAATTTTAAAATTGAAAATATTTCATCAAAGATAAATGTCTAACTATGAGTCTTCTCTTCAGCTAAACCTTTTTCACAATGTGTTTATTACTCTTTATTTATAATAGTTTATTTATTTGTCCAACTATTTTATGTAAGTAAAGGAAGTTAGTATACATAATTGTTTTCAATAAGAAACACCAAACCAGTTTACATTCCATAGATATGCTTGAGAATAACTAAGCATGTCTGTATTATTCAAGCCACTCAATGAACGAACATAAATTGTAAATGAAATATTTGTAGGACTATAAATAGCAGTGTAACTCGCTAATTCCCAGTGTATAGTATTGCCAGCCATACTAGTGAAATAGAGTGGAGTTGAACTAAAACCACAAATCGTCGTATCAATATTCATGTATATTCCGGTTGTAGAAAATAGTTGCCAGAGTGTATAGGATGAGAGACCTCCGCAATAATATGCTTTATTAGTTGCTACTGTTATAGTTGTTGAAGCTGTTGTAGTCGTAGCTAAAGAAAAACAAGAAGATATATTATTGTTTTTAAAGAAAACAACATAGAGAATGTTGACTTTACCTAACAATCAACGAAAAGTGATAAAAAATAACTATCTTAAAGTTTATAGTATCAACAAAAACGCATTTTATCCGTTTTATTATATAAATCTAGTCTCTTCGGTGTATAAAAAACCACAATTGTTTCCTTAGATTATAAATAATGTTAAGTTAAATCATAAGTCATCAACAACTGAGAAGTATATAAAAAATATCAAGAAACTATATCGAGAAAATTCATATCAGTCTCATCTCATTTAGCTTTGCATAGAACCTTTTTCAGAATAGGTCCGGATCGAGAAAACATTTATTATGGTTGCAATATTATGCTCTTACAATTAGAAGTGTTTCAATAGTTTTAATCTAATATGTAAACAAACAAAGCATAGGTCCACGAGAAATTAAATTTATTTCATTTTATTTTTCTATGCTGACATATCCTTTACTACTTTAGCAATAGGAACTAGAAACTTAACAGAATATTTATGCTGAATAAAAAAGTATTCTTTGTATTTCTTATTTGGAAAAGTTTTTTGAAAACAAGATCAAATAATGCTCTTCAAATTGTAACTAAAAGCAAAATACTCACAGGTTGTGATTGTAGTTGTTGTTGAAGTACTTATCGTAGATGTAATTGTATTGTAGGCTAACAAAAGAGACATAAGCATTATGAAATATGGATTTTCTTTTACATGAGAGATATATATCATGAATAGAAATAAGATGTGACAATTGGTAAACTTCTCGACAATAACTCTCAATTCTTATGTGTGTCCATTACTAAGTAGAAGTAAAAGAAATTAAATTTACTAAATGATATTGTTTTAACCATATGAATAGATGGATGAAAAATGCTCTCAACTGTAGAGAGATAATAAAAAAATTTCATTTTGATGGTAGAATCCATAAATAGTTAGCGAAAATATTTAGATATTCATATGACAATGAAATATCTGTAAAATAACGAAGGTATTCATCTGGAAATTTCGTCTTTGAGAAGAATAAAATAATCTGTAAATATTGTAGGAAAGCTACAACTATGATTATTTATTCTAAACTTACATTGTTGTGAAATATATAATGTAAGAACACTAGTCAATGGAATACTAGCTAGTAGTATGCCTATAAGCCCCAATGCTAAACACAAATCATATTTTGGTGGTTCGCCTAACAGTTTTTCTGTTTCATTCTCCATAATGAATTGTTTCTAGTTGAGATGCTGCAATTGTTGTAAACTAGAGAGTTGCTTTGATTTTGTTTTTGTGTTATATGAATACTCCTGATGACGAAAGCAATACATTATTGATTGCTGACGAATGTATTATCAGATGACAAAGTATTTTTTTTAAATTTTATATATAGAAGATGGATGATTTCAATAGGTGTTTTTTGTCTCTGTGAAAATATTATTTCAAAAAACAAATCAGACAGGTAATATTAGATGGCTTCTATCTTTGATTTTATTTAATGAATTCTTATTCGGAGAGCTTACAATAAGTTTTATTTATTCTTTTGTTAAAATTTCTTCATTCACATGGTGTATAATCATGCAAGATTTTTTTTTTCTGATTAATCATATATTCTTCTAATATGAACTGTTAAAGATACGATCTCTCGAAACCATTTTGAATTTAGTTAATCTGAACAAAAACACTTTTATTTAAAAGAAAAAAGCTGTTATTGCTAATTACAGAGAAACTATTTTATTACAACTATCTTGAATTATTGATATACAATTCTGTAGGCGAAGGAATCCAAACTTTCACCCATTCTATAAATTTCAACAGTCGTTTTGAATCATATTTCACAAAACAATTTGTTAACTTCAAATCCACCGCTTACAAGAACTGTAAAATTATTGTAATTGTCGATAATAACTCTCTTGACACATTTTCAGGAAAAATTTGTAGAAAAAAATTCGAATACTATATTCAATTATTTGAACAAGAGTTTCTTGACCACTGTTTCGAGAATTTCGCATGACATACTTCGTTTGTTGTTTTTTTACGAATGTAAATATGATAGAAATAAAGAAATTATTTAAAAAAATATATATTTCTTGGATTTATGAGATATAAAATTAGTTCAATTGTCCGAGAATTGGTGATATTTCATAACAATTATGATGAATTTGACAATTTTCTTTAAAATCTTCAACTGAAACATAATTTTTAGGCTCGGATTGCCACTGTTTGTATTCAAGTTTGATTATGTACTTCTTCATCATATATTGTTAATAATCGTAAAGTATGACAATTTTTTGGTAGTTCATTTTGTATAAAATTAATTAACATTATTATACTAGGTACCTTTAATATTTGACCTTTACATTTAATACTGAAACTAGATAATTGTTTGATTAGAATCGTATATATATTAGGTTGACTGTCAAATCTAATTAATATGATTATATCGTTGTGAATCCCAATGGTAGAAATATTTGAATTAATTAGTAGACTTTCATTGATACTTTTGATAATGAAAAAAATACTATTAGTCAGACTGTTTTTTCCCTCAATCTTTTTTTTTGTTTATTGTTATTTTAGGTGGCGATACAATGACTCATTTCTTTTTGAATCAATCCATTATTATTAAGAAAATAGTTTGTAACAAGCGAGAGGTGATCTACTAGTGTATTTATGTGTACTGTTGAAATTGAAGTAGAGCATTTTTCTGAGCCTGAGTCAGTTAAGATAAAATAATAAAATGAATACTAATTGAAATCAGTTTGAAAATAATTCAAGATTTTATTTGTTTGGATCTTGATTTATTGTTTCCTCGACAGAAAACAAGTATTATAATATTATAGTTTGGTTAAAAGAATATTAATCATTACCGTAGATATCATTCGATTAATTTTCAACTTTTTTATATGTTATTCAATTTGTTATAATAACTATCACATGCATCTGTAAAAAAAAATTTTTTTATTTATGCTTCCTTATGATTTATTGTGTTGCATGGGTACAATATACATACATGAATGTTTTCTCCAACACGATAATATATGTTCATGTTTTTAATAATTTATCTTTCTTTTCATGTATTCCATTGCTTTGTCATATGATTCCATACTATTTTAGATGCATTTTCATTAATTTTCCTTCAATGTTACAGTTAACACCAGAATTCAATTAAATTTGAAATGCGTTAATTAAGTTTAAAAAAATTCTCTTAAAAAAAATTATAATTTGAATAGAGCTTTATCAACGAGGATAACCAATTCGTTTAAAAACAAGATTTTACAAAATACAGTCACCTTAAACACCACCAATAAAAAAATTTGAATGTTTTCTATGGATTTTTTTTTCTTTTATTGTGTTAATAGAATATATATCAAAAATGATTATGCAGCATGTATCATCGATTGTAGTATTTGAAACTACAAAGTAAACTATCGATTTCATTAATGCTTAGAATCATTCATTATACTCTAATATCATAAGTATAAGATACATGTGTAGTGCAATTCGCCTTTCTTTGTCAAAACCGTACACATAAACTCCTTGTTCGTTTGAACAACATTGTTTTCAAAAACTTTTACCAATTCTTCTATGTCCCTTTGTCCTACAAATAAAAAAAAAATAATTGTCGAAATATATATTCTATTGAACCAAATAAATATAACCAATTTATTGTTTTTTTTATATGTTGAATAATAATCCAAACAAATCTTTCTTACCAAGTAAACTTCAAAAAAATATTAACAATAAAGAAATGTTTTTGATTTTTATACTGATGATATCTTTTATTGCAGAATTTCAGAACGCTATTCCAATTTCAACTCACTTTTTATTTATAATTTATTATAGTTAACGGCGCATAGTAATGATCTCATCAATGAATGAAACAATTCTTTCAATAGAAAGTGATACATCTGAACAATGTTCTGATCAGAAGTGATCAACCTAAAGTTAACAAGCTACTCATAACTCTTCAGAAATTATCTTATATTGGTATCTGTACCTCTTTTTTTGGAACTGCCTTGGGGTGATAACTCAAATAGTTAAAGCCTCTGTAGAATAATAATGTGTAAAAGTTACATGTGGCACGCTAAGCAAAGGCAAAACTACATGTCCTGTAATTGTGAAGGTTTCACGAAGTTTTCTGGAGAATTAACACCAAGAGAAAAACAGCACACCTAAAAGTATAAAGTAGATTAAAACAAAAGCGCATAGTGGATCCATTATCAAAAACTGACCATTTTTTTTACTTTGTTGGATCCATGTAAGTAGTGTTGTAAAACAAAAGGTTTCAATGTATTTGATTTAGATTAACCTGATGGTCTAGTATAGAATGAAACTCTTTATTTTAATTAAAGTGATATAAAATACAAACACATATTCACACAAGTGTGCATCTCTAATAGTTTATGTTCATTTGTATCGGAGAAAAAGTATAAAGTTTATTTAAAATTAATTGATGTTTGTATAACTTGCCATCGTTCAACAGTACATACAGATTGAGACTAGAATCTAAATCAAGATCCACTAGTTTTCTACTCAATTTTAATATAATAGTGCCCATCGTTACATTGGCGCAAAACATGACTATTCGCTTATTGTTATGGTCAGCAACGTACAAATTACCATTCGTATCTAATTTAATTCCTTTTGAACCATCAAGATTACTACCACACTCGACATTAGTCAGATTTACACTCGGTGCTGCTGCACCAAATGTCCAAAGAAATACAACTTTGCCACTTTCGTCACTAATATATATTTCATTCGACGAAGAAGACTTAAGGAAAATTGCGGACATTGAAGACATGATGCCATTTGTATTAATCACAGTAACAAGGTTAGTTCCATTTTGATCGAGTTTTACTATTCATTTATTGTCTTGATCATTGATGTACAATATATAATTATCGTCGACAGCAGTAACTCTTGGAGAATTGAGACCACTTATGGATGAACCTGTTCCAATAAGAACAGTAGGAACTAACGAATTTAGAGAATAACATCGTACGGTATGCGTATCATGATTGGTTGTATACATGGCTCCACTTTTATCAAAACTAATATAATCAACATGATCTGAAGTATTGTTGACCGCTGCAGTTCGACTAGTTGCATTTGTAATCCATTTTTCAATGTATCCAGCCTGATGATCGCAAAGGTAAATTGTATCATTTCCTTGAACAATAATACATCTTGGATCTATAAGTGGATTAGAACTGGTGGCGGCCAACACTATGCCTGTTTGATTTCAAGAATAAGTATTAGCACCTAAAATGACAGATCATACTTCTTATATGCAACCAATCTAAGATAAATGAACTAATATGAACTGCAGGTTGTAGTGGTCATCGTTGTCGTCATGGTTACACTCGTATTAGTGGCTAAAAATTTTGAAGTGATTTATTTTTATTATAATTAAATATTAATAACTACTTACATGCAGTAGAAGTCGTAGTTAAACCAGTGTTTTGTTTAGCTAATGAAACATGAAAGAAGTTCTATTAATACGATCTATTTACTTTGTATTCATCAGTTCTGATACTTTTCTTTTCTATGTGGTTCTAAGAATTATTTTTTATTGTAGTACATTGATACTTAGATGATCACTGAACAACTTTTGCTTTTGGAAACATCTTAACAGAAATCCACTTGTAAAAGTTCTCTCACTTCTGTTAGCTTATCGAAATATTTTAATTGTGAAACATACATTTATGTGTCATGATGGTATAAATATGCTAATATTGTTGAATAGAAATCTCTATCAATCTAGAATGTTGTTTAAACTTGTACTCGGACTTTTGGTCTCAGTATCTTCGTGATGATGCTGGAACAAAGTGGTCTTTCATATTTTGGACTTTGTTACTTACTTTATAAAAAATATCGACAAGCCAATCTTCAACAATCATGACACTTACTCAGAGAAAAAAAAACCAATGAAAATGTAAAACGAATATCTATCATTGTGACAACTGGCTTAAGGAAAATTGAATTTAATAATAGTTCTGTTGCCTCATTGAAGAATCCGAGCGGATTATTTAATAAATTTTATGAAAGTCATACAAGGTCGTCATAAAAATAACGTCCTTAACTTGTCAATATTTACTAAGTATGATAATAGTTGCTAGCAACTCTGCCGGTAAAATGGTACCGAAAATAGCAGCTATCTAGATGTAACAACAACGATGAGTCATCATGAACATAGAACGTTTTCATAATCAATAATACATGTTTAACTTAAAGAAATTTTCACACAATAAAGAATTTACCTTCGGCATCTTTTACTTTTTTCTTGGTCTTGGTACATGTCTATTAGTGTTCCAATCTAAAAAGAAGATAATGCCATAGAATTATCTCAAAAACTCAATCAAAACTATCTGTCGGCATCAATCCAACTGAACTTTTGCTGAAGCTTGCTTGTAAGTTGTCATTTGACATGGAGAGATCAATTTCTTTTGACTACAAAAGATAACAAGTCAAAATGAAAGTAAGATATTTAAGAATCATAGCAAAATACGAATAACCAACTTTGCCTCATGAATATCACAGAATGCAATGAAGCTTTGATTGGAGTGAATGTGAGAGTCTGACTTAGTTCTGAACGTCAAACTTACACCACACGCAAATCCTATGTTACGTCTCTTTAATTTGAATACATACTACAAGGCAATGATTTTTAAAACTAAAATTTTCGTCGTTTTCATATATTATATGGAACTACGAACCAGCAACTTTTTATTGAAATTCTTGATATTGACATTTAGGGCGGATGGATCTTCTGTATAGATAAATATCTAACTATTTCTGAGATGCAATTCAAAATTAAAAGAACACAGGTGTTAACTATGATGTTCTAAAATTTTCTTAAAGTATTATCAAGTTTGTATATTAGATATACCGATCTTTTTATATCAATCAAAAATATTTTTCAAACAACGCATTACTTTGATTGATGTACCAGATTCATCTACATATACAGGCGTTACATTTACGTTGGCTGAACTGTTTGGATAAGTGATTATATTTTCTTCATACTTTTCTCGTCTACTCAATTTTTTCAGTAACAGATAGACGAGCTACTTGTTCTGGTTTTCGAATTGCTGATCCACTTTCATCCGATCAATCGAAGGTTCAATCTTTGTTTTTTTCATAGTCAATGATCGGCTTCTTTTTTCCCATGAAGCAACACATGGTTAGTATTCACTACGTGATCAGATATTCAATTTTGCTAGAATAGAAAAATGTATTTAACATACTATTTCACGCATATTAATCGATATCTACTGGTACAAGTTGTTTGCTAAGACGGATTACCGTCGTTTCGTGTGTTTTTGATGGCATTGGAAAGAAATATTGATGTACTGCTTAGTGGCGTAACCAGAAAAAGCTGGGTGGTTGGGCTCAGCCCTAACATTTTTTAGCAAGAACATCTTAGGTGAGGCATAATGTCTTATTTTCACAGAGGAAGAATGCAGCAACGTATTTCTCTTTAAAAACAGCTTTTTTTGAAATGATGCTTCATTTGTTTAGTGGAAAATTTTATAAGAAATCATAGGGTTCACTTTAATAAAATTCTACTATTTCTGTGCGAATTAGCGAAATCATCGATGAGTTTTCTTATATTGGTGTCAAAATCGTGTCCTACTACTAACACTTATAAGTTCTTTTATCAAATACCAGGCATTGTATTGCGCATAGCTATTTTAATCAATTTCGTTTTCCTGAACGTTTTCTCACATACAGTAGATGAAATCGGTACATTCATAGCAACAACGACGAGACACTGCTATTGGAAATGCCTCAGGGAGTGTCCAGAAGGGAAAAAGTTCGGGGAAGATCGACAATTTTTTTGAAGAACTTTTACAAAATTTTCGAAATTTTTTGAAAATTGCTGAAAAATTCTTGAAAATCGTTGAGCAAAAAAATGAAATTTCTGAAGATTGGGGGAGGGATTTATCCCTGCTGGGGACATGCATTGCGAATGCCTGTTTCTATGATAATAATTCAACATAAAATTCAACAAAGGCAGCATATTTCTGTGATAAACTAATTTCGTGTTTAGGAGCACCTTGGCTTTTGCCAGAGTATTTTTACAATTTCTATAATCCGAAATAAATACATCATTCCAAGTCTAAAATTACAAGAAAAAGAAAACAATACACATTTGATGTTAAATATCAAGCGGCCAAAAAGAATCGCTGTATCAATATTTTTCATTCTTTTTCCCTTTACATATAATCGAGCTCGTTTTATTCAGCAGTGTCACATATCCAAGATTTTGGAGATGCCACCACGTCTCCCGCGGGAGATGCCGCATCTCGCGTGAGAGATGCGGGTGTGGGTGTGGGGGATGCGCATATCTAAAGGAGATCTTACATCTCCAGTGGTGAATGACCATATCTCTCGAGTGTGGGTTTCGTGTCTTCCGCTGGAGACGCGGCATCTCCCACGGGATATGTGGTGGCATCTCCAAAATCTTGGATATGTGACACAACTCGTTTTATTAGTAAAAGATTTTCCATTGAATTCTCTACAAGGATACATTAAACGTAATTCTTTTTTTACCGTGTAAGAGTAGACACTGCATGAGATATTCTGAAAGCCCTATGAAACCACAAAACTGTAAATTAGTTTTTCATAGTTATTGCCTTCATTTGATTGATGTACACGACAGTGGAAAAATTAATTATCAATTTTGTAGGCCATGCAAAACTCTATTCTTTTACTCTGCTCAGAACGAATTTGCATGAAATTGTGTTAGACAAGAAACCTCTATTTTTTTTTGATTATGAGAAAATCATTTCTTTCGTTCTAATGTTTTAAGAGGTTCAAAAGAATCCGCATGAACCAACCAAAAGTCAATCTTTAGAGCTTTCTTTTGATTTATTTTAAATAGAAACAGATGGTTCTTTGCATTGAAACCTAAAAATTTGATTATCTATTTGTTTGTTCTAATGAAAAAAAGCAAATCAAGTCAAATGTTAGATTTTTGGATTCAACTTCAAGGTGACATGTGTTTCATCGGAATATCTAATTGAAATGAGCTTTACTTTACATAATGAGAGAGAGTACACTCAATCCTACTCGAAAAATTTTCTCAGACATATTTTCATGCTATTTTAGTTGCTTCGCAATAAGTAAAAGTCTTATGAAAAAAAAGCTTTATATTTTTTGGGTTTTATAGGTCTCTCAGAATATCTTATGCAGTTTTCTATTTCTATACTGCGAAAAAAAACAGGTCTAATGTATTCTCGTAGAAAATTCAACGGAAAATCTTTTCATAAAAAATGAGCTCGATTGTGTGTAAAGAAGAGGAGAAAAATAAAAAATACTGATACGACAATTCTTTTTGACCCACCCGATATTAATAGAAATATAGACTAATGAAGAAACAGATTTGTTTACGAATAAATCTGTTCACTTAGTAATGAAAGTTTCTTCGCTCTATTTAACAAATTAATTGCATCACTAAAATGATAACAATAATGGTAAAATACATCATATTGCTCTACTGAATATTCTGACTACGGAAATACTGACTACCAAATTGATTGAAATAATCGATTGTTTGTTCGTTCTGGATGCAGATAACTTTTGTTGAATTCGTGGTTCTTTTGAAGAATAACTAATGTCTGTATGAGTGATAGATATATTTGTACTTTCTAATGACAAAAATGATAGTAGTGAAGATAATGATACTGATTCAGGAGTTTTATTCGTTGGATGACAAGTTGATTCTGTTATTTGAGAAAATTCATCAATAAAAGAAGTAAAAGTATTAAATTTCTTTTTTTTAAAGAAAATAAGCTGAAAAGAACTCAATAGTGCTTTGCTTAGGCTCTTTATCATTGGATAACATTTTATCTATAACTTTATCTTTTTTAACAAAATCACTAAGTTGTTTGTATATCTCGTTTGTAAAAGTCATAAGAAAACTAATTTTTGATGAAATGTTAATCCATCAAGCATTACTATCACAGCACGTATCACTCTATCTCGAGAAATAGATCATGATTAATTATACATTCAATCGGGATCGATGTAGTATGGACTAACGGAAAAATATGTGAATGTCTTATGTTTTGTTCATCTTGTCGTTCTAAAAAACAATTGCTTTTCTTAAAATGGCCGATGGCTGGGCTCAGCCCAACCTGGCCCTACCCTGGTTACGCCACTAGTATTGCTGTTATATTTCGTATGTCCTTATTAAAAAAATAAAAATGACAAGTCTTGTATAGTACGATTTCTCTAATAGACAATGAAAGTAAATAAAATCAAGTCAGAGATCATCGTATCTATGTAATTAAAATAAAATAAAATAAAATAAAAACAATGAAGTTTATTTTTTTCACATTTTTACGATGAGATAAATAAAAGAAAGAGAAAATTCTGAAGTATTTGTGGTAATCAAAATGAAAAAAAAAATTAATTGCAAAAAATTGTTTACACTGCTCAAATCGTAAGATGAAAAAAACATCAACTACTTATTTGCAGAGTTATGGACTTGAAAAATAAAAAAAAAAAGTCATGATTTTCATGAACTTAATGTTAAAACACAAACAAGAGCGTTTCATTTTTTGAAACGGATATATACATAGATATATTTCAAGTGTATCGATGAAAAGCAATATTTCAAGGAATTTTTCATTTCTTGCTATCATTTTAATGTATTTTATTGTTATTTTAAAATTTTCTGTTAAACAATATATTTTTACGAAGAAATATAGTACAACAATTTATCCTAGAAAGCGTCTGTAATATCATTATAGAGAACGTTTTTCAGATCGTTGCGTCATCAATCGAAACTTTTATGTTGAAATGGAAGAAATCTTTCGGACATGTTATATGGTCAAACTGTTCGATTATCTCACTTTATGATCTAGTTATTTCAGAAATAGACATCAATGCTAGAACTTGAGTTTCTTGAAATAAACATGATAGATTTTTTACATTATCTTTAGAAGAATCACAATTATATTTTTTTTAATCTTAATTGTTGGATCGTTTTTTCGTGAACCAAGCGTTGTTTCTTACAGTTCTGTTATCATTCAGACATAAATCTGTTGATTGGAGAGTCAAAATAAAAGTGTCGATACAAGAAGATGTTACTATTTGCATACATTATAAAGTTCTCTACTGTGATTCTTATTCATAAAAAGGAGAGATGAAATTTTGGAATCGTCAATGAAGTCTGTGAATAGACAGAAACAGAGAAAAATAATTAGATCGTATAATATTGATTGATATGGCTTCGTACAAAAGCCAAACGGTTATTTACATTTCTTCTTTTAGAAACTGCATGACAAAGACAAATATTATTCTGTCTGTATTGAAAAAAGAAAAAAAAAACTTCTAGCAGGAGTCCATTGATGCAGGAAGCAAAAATTCATGTCTTAAGTTGAATATTACATTGCAACAGTCACTATGATAAGCAAGAAAATAGTAAGATATTTATGAAGATGTACTTGTTAGAATCTGTGTGGCTAAGGCTTGACGAACTAGAAAACTAGCTCTATCGCTACCTTGACAATAATTTTTATTAAATTTATCATTGCTTGAGTCGCATCTACATCACTACAAACATACTTTCACATAGGACACAAAAGGTAAGTGTCAAAAATTCTTCCAACTGGCAAAGCAACGAAACAAATTTGTACTTTTCAATACTCTGAAAATTTCCATAGAAATGAAAAATTTCTACGAGCATGAATTCATGCACACCAATAGACTTCACACTTTTGGTCGATGCGTGGGCACGGGTGAAACTAAGGAAAAAATTCGCATAGACACTTTCACGTTTTTACACATTGATTTTCATTAACCAATTCTAATACATATAAATGCTGTCTAATAGAGTTTTGATCTTCTTCATCTAATAGTTTTTTCTTATACGCTTTGTCAGTAGAATAGACTCATATTTAGATCATGTATAATACTCAGCATTTAGATCTATTCTATACTAGAATTTAAGCTTTTTATCTCTCATAATCACAAAAAATACAAGTAACATGAAGTTCATAAAAAGTTATAAAGATTTTTCCGCCGTAATTATAATGATATTAAATAAAACAAACAGTGTTTTCCAAGAGACTTATAAATTTATATTCTTTAAATATACTATGAAGAACTAACACAACACTGATTCGTGTAAATTTATAATATATTATCAAAAACTTTTAAAATAATTCATTTGAAAAAATACCAAATAAATGAATACATCAAAATTATAACAATTTTTATAATTGCTAGACGTATTCTAACATTTAATTATTGCGAAAATGTTTGGCTTTAGAATTCTTATTCTACCAATTTATTAGATTCAATTAATATCTTTATACTGAAAAAGCTTGTTTGTATTTTCATATACATCTTCAATATATAAGTTCTTTTTTTCATAATGATAACATATATGATACATGACATAGGAAGTGGCAAATATCAATTTATTTTTGGTTTCGTTGGTTCAACTACCGTATTAGCCTATTATACCAATTGATTTAATCGTTCACTAAACTATCAAGTATGCCATGCTTTCGCTTGATGAACTTTATCATACACTGTTATATTTCGCTTAAACATAGAATTCAATTTCTCCTTGAGTTCTTTTATTAATATATTTTAAGGCTAAAAGTGAAACGCTACGAAATAGTTATGTATTTCATTATTCAGAAACAAACAAAAATAAGATATTGCACCATTTCATAGCGTTTCAATTTTAGCTTTAAAAAATAGCATTAAAACAATTCAATGAGGCGTTGTCATAGTCAATCGTGTAGAGAATTTCACGATACATCTTTTAATAAAAAACTGAAGGTTATAGGATTTATTCATGCTGATATATTTTCAAAATACTCGATGTTACCATCATTTTACTTTACACGATGGCTACATGAGTACCTTTAAACTAAATCAAAACTCTAGAATTTTACTGTTTTTCGTTTTATGTCATTGACACATGATCTATAGGACTGCAACTTTTAGTGCACAGCGCATCAGTACTCAGCTACATTTTGCTGACAAGCGCAACTTTATACCTTGAATAAGAACAGACATATCGTCATCGAATCGTTATTCGTTAGCTGTATGAATAATTTTGAGCACTACTGTATATATAGCAGTTTTCAAAAATAATAATATTTTAATACGTCAGGATCTTATATATGTATGACCCAATCGACTGCGAGATACCCGACTCGGTTGCAAGATACGAATGTTGACGATTGAAAAAAATGAGAACAGCTTTGTTTCGGCGATTTTGCTTCTTTTTATATATTTCACAATTGACATAAGAACTTCGTTGAGTTTGAAATTCGCCAATTAATTTTTGAAAAAAATTGTCTTAGAAAAAAATATAATTGAAATAAAGCTTTATCAACGAAACGAAGTAATTGATTTAGAGAAGATTTCACAAAATAAAATCATATTACGCATTGAAAATAACAAAATTGAATGTTTGCTATGAACTTTTCTCTTCTACTCTGTCATTAAAATATTTATCAAGAATGATTATGCATCATATACTATCGATTATAGTATTTGGATTACAAATTGAACTTTTAATTTGAATAGTGCTGACAAGCATTCATTATACTCTAATATCATCATTATAAGATACATATGTGGTGCAATTCGCCCTTCTTTTTAAAAACTGCACACATCAATTTCTTGATCGTCTGAATACATACAAAACAAAACAACATTTTAAAAAAACTTTCATCAATGATTCTATTTCTGTATGTTGCACAAATAAAAAGAGTATTGTTGATATAAGTATTCTATCGAACAACTTGCTATTGTTTATCTATAGAATAACAATTCGAAGATATCTTTTTATCAAGTAAACTTAAAATATTAACAGTAAAAAATGCTTTTGTTTATATCACTCATGATATCTTTTATTACAAAACTCTATTACAATCTCATTTAAATTCTAAACTTACCTACAATTTACAAATTTTTACAGTTGCTTGGCATCAGGGCTTATGACAGCTTCAGCTCATAAGTTCAAGCAAATGAGCTCTTCAATGATTGAAACAATTCTCTGATCAGAAGCAATCAACCTAAAGTTAACATGCTACTCATACCTTTCCAGAAATTGCCTTATACTAGTATCTGTAACTCTTTTTTTGGGACTACCTTGGGGATGATAATTCAAATTGTGAAAGTCCTTCTAGAATAATAACACGAAAATGTTACATGTAGTACCCTGAGCAAAGACAAAACTGCATGTTCATATATCTGCGAAGACTTTTCGAAGTTTTTCTAGGAACTAATATCAAAACAAAATCACATACTTTTTATTATTGTCAAACGCTGACGAGCAATAAAACAAATGCTGTAAAAATACGTTCATGTTTTTATTGTGCTTGATCCACATGAGAAGAAATATCTTTATTATAAACATTGGTTAAAAAAATAGGGCTTTATTCTGTGAGTTGAGTCTATCTAATAGTCTGACATTGAACTGAACGCTTTATTATAATTATCGTGATATAAAACACAAAAACAATTCACACAAATGTGCACTCATAATAGTTCATATTCGTTTGTATTAGAAAAATGGTACAAAGTTTATTTATAGTAATTGATGTTTGTATAATATGCCATTATCCAATAATACATATAGATTCCGACTAGGATCTAAAGCAATGTCCATTGTTTTGTCATTAAAACTTAATATAACATTGCCTTCGGTTGAGTTGACGCAAAACATGACTACACGCTTGTTGTCTTGATCAGCAACGTACAAATTACCATCCGTGTCCAATTTGATCCCTCTTGGTTTATCAAGAGTGCTATTACAATTGACACTAGTCAGCGTTTTATTCGGATTCGTTGCACCAAATGTCCACAAATATACACCTTGACCACTTTCGTCGCTAATATATATTTGATCCGATGAGGAGGACTTAAGTAAAAGTGCAGAAGGTTTCGAAATGACGCCATTGGTATTAATTACAGTAACAATGCTAGTTGCATTCTTATCGAGTTTCACTATTCGATCATTGTCTCGATCAGCGATGTAAAGCGTGAGATTCTCGTTGACAGCAGTACCTGTTGGATGATTGAGAGTACCACTTATAGATGAACCACTTCCAGCAATGATAGTTCCGCTTAAGGAATTGGAGACAAAACTTTGCACAAAATCACTTGCATGATTGTTGCTATACATAGTTCCATATTTGTCAAAACTAACATAATCAGTATGATCTACAGTATTGCTGGTTACTACAGTTCGACTAGCTGCATTTACGACCCATTTTTCAATATATCCAACCTGGTGACCACAAAGATAAATTGTATCGTTTCCTTGAAAATAAACACATCTTGGATCCGAAATTGGATTAGAACTAGTATCGGCCACGATTATGCCTGTTCGATTCCAAGAATAATTAGTAGTACCTAAAGCGATAGTTCATACATTTTTTTATACGCAATAATCTAATGCATATTAACTAACATATGTCGCAGGCTGTAGTGGTCGTTGTGGTTGTTGTAGTAGTTGTTGTTGTGGTTGTTGTCGTCGTTATGGTCGCAGTTGTACTGGTGGCTAAACATTTCATACTGGTTGTTTTCTTTTTTGTTATGATTGAATGTCAATATCTACTTACATGTAGTTACAGTTGTGGTTGAAACAGTACTTTGTGTAGCTAATGAAACATGAAAGAAATTCTTTTAATTTGATCTGTTTGTTTTCTTCACGGTATGCTGCTAAGAACTACTTTTTTGTAGTCAATTGTACTTTTATTGCAATGCACAATATTAGACTTGAGTAAACCGATGCACATTCTGTAGTACTTGCTAGATTTATTGATCGAAATTTTGGGACTTAGGATGCCTCGAGCTCGACAATGAATTATATTGAAAAATGATTATTCATAGACGAGAAAAATGTTCAATATTCACCTAATCAAAAGCTTTTCTTGATTTTCAAACGGTGAATTCATTCGCTTCCCGTTAGATTCATCAGAAAACAGTTTCCATACACTTTATTCTTTTTGCCACGATGAGGAAAAAAATAGGCACAACACCTAAATAGTTATAAGATTATTTATTGGCTTTATTTGGAAACGTTTTGATAAGCATTAACACAAGTCTAGTAGTAAAGGCCTTTTTCATATCTGTTTCCCAATCTTTTCCTAATTCTATTAGTTTATCGTAATGAGTCTTCTACGTAAATAATTCTTTTACAATTATAAATGATTAAATTTACTTCTCGATCGCATATGACTATTACTAGTAATAAAATTAATTATGTGATCGATGTATACAGTGCCTTTCACGATTCAACAGATACTAAGAATTTCGAAATTAAATCTCGCTGACATTTTACAGTGTGGGATATGCTTGCCAGTCGATCATGGTTTCTTTGATGTACATGATAGACATCGACAGTTTTTATCAACATATTGTGAGAAATAAAATAGAAGATCAATTCATTTCTCATCATAATCTTCATGATCATCAATGAAAAATTAACAAACTTTGTGCAGAAAACTTTAAGATACAAGTGCTTTTTTAATTTTCTACTACGTACCAATGATGATAGCCGCTATCAAACCTGCAAGCAAGATCGTACCAAAAATAGCAGCTATCAAGATGTAACAACATCGGTGCGTCATCATGAACATGGGTCGTCTTCATAATCATCAATTTATATTTAGCTTGAATAAATTTTGACAAAATAAAAAAACTTACCTTCGGCGCCGTCTCTTTTTGTCTTTGTCTTCGTATTGATCTCCTAGTGTTGTAATCTAAAGATGTAAATTCCATAGAATTATCTCATAGGATCAAACAAAGTTACGTTTCTGTACCAATGCCAATGAACTTTTGCTAAAACTTGATTCCAAACGATTACTTTTCAATGATAGATCAATGTCTTTTGACTGTAAAACATAAAAAGTCAAAACAAATATAAGATATATAACAAATATGAGCGACTACCTCTGCCTCATTAATGTCACGGATTTTAATGAAACTTAGCCTGAGTACATCCCCAATTAAAAACTGAAGGGCGTGGGTATGGATGTCAGTTTCGACGGGTTGGTTACTGTAGACGTTAATATGGGTGTGAAAGTTTCAACTTAACTTTAAGCATCAAGCACATAACACTTCTCCCCCTTCCCCCCTTTACACATCATGTTCATATCTTACTTGCAGCTACACATAAGCGGAGTTTCAGTGAAATCTGTGATGTCCTTTTCGATAGGATTGATCGTGTATAAGTTGCAATGCCTTCTAAGACCAAAAAATAACTATCTGTTTCTCTCATGGACTTTAACAATGTAACAATACAGTTCTTAACTACAATTTTTTAACCTATTCTTCAGATATCTTCAAGTTTATGTATGCATCGCATCGATGTCTTCATTCAATACTAAAAAGTTTTTCAAACAATTCATTACTTTGATTGAAGTGGTACGTTCTCCTGCATGTGCAAGTATTCCGTCCAGATTGTCCAGGTTGCTTGAAGAACTAATTTGGTTTGCATTGTATTTTTGTGATTGATCTCTTGTTTGCATATGAACCGATGGATAACTTGGTCTGCTCTGGTTGTTGAATTGTTGATTCTGTCTCATTTGATCATAGGTGGGCTCAATCGTTGTTTTCTTGATAATAAATGATGGGCCTCTTTTTTGCACATGAACCAACGTGTGACCAGTATTTTCTGCATAGTCAGATACGCGCTTTTGCTAAAATAGAGAAATTTTCTTAGTATACAATTTCAAAAAATATTAATAGATATCTACGGGTAAAATATGCCTGCTGATACGAGCTACAGTTACTTTTCGATGAGTTCCTGTTGCCATTCGAAAGAAATCTCGATACGTCAATGCCAAATTGCGTATGTTCTATTAAAAAGAGAGAATTGCATGCATTTTATAGTTTGATTTCTTTACTAGCGAATGAAAGTCAATAAAAATCAAATAAAATATTGTTGGATTTTTTTTTATTGAAAGACCATAACAAGAAACCAATCAAGTCTATTGCTTTACAATTGTATGTTGAAGTGAATACAAAGAGAAATTTTTCAAGCAATTGTAGTGATGAATATAAAAAATCTCATGTTGAAAAAAACATTATAGCATTGTTTATGTTGGTCAAATTGAAAGATAGCAAAAAAATCATCAACTGCTTATTTACTTACCAATTGAATTAAAAGAGAAAAAAAGAAGTCATGACTTTTGTGAATTTTATCTTAAAAATACAAAGAAAGAAAACTTTTCGAATGATAAAACAGACATAAAAATTAATTTACTTTAAATTTATTGATTAAAAACGACATTTTAATAATACAAACGTAATGAATTGGATTTTTAATCAAAATCATGGAATAAAATTAATGAAAATGTTCGTTTTAATCATTAAATTTTAAGTAGATTAACTTTTATGTTCATCTCATCATTACAATGCAATTTTTTTCTCACTTTTCAAGTGTCTGAGTACTTCAAGTGTCGGAGTATCTCAAGTGTCTGAGTAGGTTTAGCTCTGTTTCATCGATACTTTTTATTCAGGTACATTTTATTAGAGAAATTAATGGTAATAATAAACATGAGAATATAATTCAATAGTTTATAAGTTAATGACAACAGAATATTTGGTGGTATTTTTTATTCGTTGGTTTCTTGAAGGCTTGTTCACATCTTTATCAAGTTTTTTCATCGTAGCTATGCTGAATGCATAATCGTTTTTTTAATTCATCAATAAACGCATATAAATTTGAATTAGAGATAGCAATAATTTCATTAAGTCGATAGTGTCAGACTTCCAATCTGTTATTGATTGTAGGACTATTGAAAATGTAATAATGCCATAGTTCTCTTCGAAATAAATACATCGTTTATTCAAATTTCTATATAGTAGTCAAAGAAATCTTGTGAACGTTTTATATGTTCAAACTTGTTCATAATTTCATGCTAAGAGTATTTATTTCATAAACAAATATAAATAATAAAAATTCAAGTTTCTTGAATTAAAAAGTTTTAATTTTTTCTTTCATCTTTTGAAGACTCATAGTCCTCTTTTTGTCAGCTTAATTCTTGAGCCTTTTTAAATGTAATTAGCTCGTCTATAGTGGAAAAGATAACTTTTCACAGTTGTGTTAGGAAAAAACATCTATGGTTTGATATTGTTATCATTGTTCAGTTTATTTCCTATTTCAAAGCAACATCCTTTTAAGTAAAATTCTGATATTGTTTTAGAGACAAATATCTTAATACTACAAACTAATTAAGAATTTGTTGATCAACAGAAAAATTACTAATTATTTGCATACAAGATAGAATTCTATACTGTGTTTACGAATTAGAAAAACATAGGAACGCAGTTGTCACTTGTTGATTGACATCTATGAATTGAAAGAGAATAATAATTGCATTGCTCCGGATTGATCGAAATGGCTTTTTACGATAGTCATCCAACTCATTTACATTTCTATTTTTTAGAACTCGCACGACAAGGACAAATATAATTCTCTCTATCTTGAAATTAAGACAATGAAACTTCTAATAGACTGTCAGTAACATAGGCAGCAAAAATTCATTTCTCAAGATGAACTTTGTATTCAAACAGCTCCCATCAGAAGCATAACACAGTGAAATCATTCATGAATACATGAATGTTAGAGGTGTAGATGATAGAGTTTGATGGATTAGAAGAATAGGTCTATCGTTATCCTCGAAAATGATTTTAGTGAGCCATTTCATCACTTCACTTGTATCTACATCACTACCAACACACATTTACATAATAGTCACACAAAAAAAGAGGAGGTAAGTGAAGAGTAACTCTTATTTACCCTTATAAAGGTTTATAGAAGCGACTGTCGAAGTGCTTGAATTGAGATATTTTTTAGAAAGAGTTTCCAACATTAAATTTGTATAAGACAGTAGACCTTGCAATTCTAGTAGATGATATGTATGCAATGATGAACTTGAAGAGCAAATTCACTCCGACACTTTTATATTCTTATACACTGATCTTCACTTTCAAATTCTGTATAATATGTATGTATTGGTAGGATAAAACTATCTGTAACAACGCTAATTGTCTCAGATGTGTGAAGTGTGTTAAAATGCGTCAAGACAAAAATTTGAATTTCTGAAAAGTGTGTTTTATGGCTCGAAGAATTACTAGATATATTCTGTTTGGAAACTGTTCTGAAGGCTATGGTATGACGAACAGTCAAAGAAGAATTGCATCCAACATGGACTGTGTAAGTGTGAAATATTGGGGAGCCAATATAAAAGCTGGAAGAAGTTTTCCTATAAATGAGATACCAAGTTTATTTTTCATTGACATTAATATAATAAAAGAACTGTACACAGAAATGTATAGTCTAGGGCTTGCAACGTTTGTAAGGATACCACAACCTTTGCTTCACTCACAGTTTCACACGGGCACTTTCATAGTTTTTTCTGTTTTCTTTTTTAAATTCTTGTCATTCGTTCTGCATATCTCTCATCTTTTGAATATATACATGAGAGATTCTTTCAAGGCAGCATATGTATAAGAAGTTGTTTTTTATTGAATACTCTGCAGGTTTCGTTTTGCTAAATTTCTTGTTGTTGAAATAAGAAAAATTAAACGACCGAATAAAGACAACGCAATAGTTACTAAAAACAAATCAGTTTTTTTTTTAAATCAACTAAATCATCATAATATGTGTGCAACACATGAATATATTCTAAACGATATTTTTTCTTTTGTGTTTCGATAAACTATTCTAATTTTCTATTGTCAATCAAAAAATCTGTGTCAAGTTCAATAGTCACGACCTGACGTTGTTAGTATGACTGAAGTGGATGACCATTCACATTGACGATCACAACCTATTTAGTGTGCTTTGGGCTAATTCAATGGATCAAGAATAGATGTTAGTAATTTATATACTCCTGTTGCAGATCTAAAATGATTAGCTCTTTTAGCTAATTATAATTGAAACAGTAATTAACGAATATCTCTCTCACAATACGAAAAAAATCCGAAAATTTTTAGACAAACTTCAGGGCATGAACCTCATGTACGGTAAATTTTGTCGTAAAGTCGAACGCCAAAAAACTTCTTTTTAAAAACTGGTTTTCTAGAGACTTTGAAGAAGGATTTGTACCGTTTGAAATCGCTTTTGAACTACTCATTCGGTTATAAGAACATTTTTTTCATTTGCATATTTGTATTCGATCATGTCACTAACGCAACATCGTATTTTGATAATGCTTCTGAAAAAGTTCTTTAGCGCTGATTTCTGAAGAGTATGTCGAGTAACTTAACGTACATGTAATAAATGAATATTAGCTTCAAGAAAGTTTATTATTTCAAAATATACGTGTTTTGATTTTATGAAGTCACGCCACAAACGAATGATTTTTTAATAAAAACGAAGCTTTTTTTTTATTTTAGAAAATAATTACTTAGACGATACTGTTTGTATATGGATTATTTTTTATTCGAAACAAAATTTCTAATACCACTAGAAATTTTTCACATACGAAAAATATTTACTTTTTCAAATATATAAAATGCAAATATACTAGATTTATTATTTATTTCATGAATTCAATAATCTTTTAGTTTTGATCGAATGAGATTAAAGTGATGCGTAATAATAGAATGAAATAATTCAATGACTTCTTCACTAAAAGTGAAAATGTATGAATTTAGCCTTTTCAAATGTGAATTTTAGTTGATTAAAATCATCAACTATTATCCCCCGGGATTGTTGTTATGTACAGTGTTACATTGATAATCATTGCTAAACTATGTGTTTTTCTGTTTTCAAAAATTGAAATATTCATTCTATCATGTAATATTTCAATGTTTCTATTATATTATTAAATAAAAAGCATACTCCACATTTTTAAATTTTCGAATACTCATGTTAAAATGTTATTTTCGACGTTTAAAATGATCTATTGATAGATAACAAAGATACATTTACATTGAATCATATTATTCAGAGAGTTTTTTTTTATTCAAGTACAGAATATTGAGAGTATACTAGAAATAATTTAATTATGTCGTTCAAATTACTATTCACAATACGATTTTCTCTTTATGTTTCATGATGATAAAGGAGAAATAAAGTAATTACAAACTTGATGTAGTAGTGTTATATTAAATCAACTTGATGATTGATGATGGCGTATTTGAAATTTGAATTCTTAATGTCACATTACATGTATTTTATTTATATCTAGTGAATTTATTAGTTTTAAATAAGTACAAATAAAAGACAAAAGTCAATGAGGTAATTTTTCTTCTCAAAAACAAAATTTGAAATAAAATTTCATGACTATAACATGGATATATATAGTTATTCACCTTGGATTGGTAACGTGGTTTTTTAAACCTGTATCGTTCCCATCGTTTACCCAAAAAAAATCGATTGTCTAATTTTTAAGTAAAATATAGAATCGATGGTGCTGATTACGAATATAATCTTAATTATTTTCAAAACATTTTCAATAAATCAGAAAATGAAATTTTACGATCATGTTCAACTTTTGACATTGTTCTGAGTCTTTCAAATCATATTCTGTATAAGTTCTCTCATAAAAGTTGATTGATATACAGACTAAAAATACTCTCTTATTGAATATAGTTATCTGAGGTTTAAGCATTCATGCAAACATATTAAATGATTCAATATTAGATGACATTTTTTTCCTTGTAAGAAAAACTGTTAGTAGAACATTTTCAAGATTCATATAAGACACATGATGTAATTACTGTTGTTAATATACAGAGAGATTGTTTTATTATATCTATTTTGAGACGTATTTTTATTTATTATCTTTTTACTGAATCCTCCAGAAAGACACTAAGGAAGTAGGTCATATATGAGAACCAGATGTTATATTTAAATAATTAGTCAAACTTTATACAGAATAAACAGTTTTACATGAGAAAAAGATATGCATAATGTTTGTAGAATGAACATTTTTCATTGAACACAGGATCATTTCATGACTGTATTTTCGTCGCGACTCAAAACCTATGAAATTGAATATTCTCTATGTTACGAAGCAGAATATACTCACGAAAAAAAAAATTTTTTAAGTTTGCGTTCCAACGCGTTCACTACGGCACGTTTATCCATGTAAAACACTACTCCTTTCGATATTAACGCGTTTAAATTGTAATTTTCTTTCCTTCTTCTCAGCATCAGTTGTTTAACATATTTTACCTTAAATATGTATTTCATTCATTCACATCACTCTACTTAACATTTCTCAATAACTGCATTCTCCAGATTTATGAGATTTTTCCAAAGAAGTATCGCTGTCATAGTGCAAGAAGTCGAAATACCCTACATGCTCGAATACCTTCTTTTGTCAAAAAAAATACTAACCACAAGTAAGAAATGAATCCTGCATTATCAACACCTACAATAACTTCACGCAAGATTTCATTATAAAACTAAATAGGACGAGATATATTAGAGTAAGTTAAGTATTTAGACTTGCACCATAGCGACAATAGTGTAGGAAAAATTTCGAAAATCTAGAGAGTTAAGTTATCGAGAAATGCAAATAGAGTAGTGCGAATCAGTGTTTTTAATGATTAGTGTACACCAGCAGAGCAAAGTGTACGTACACTCTGTTTTTTTAGAATACACTTTGTTTTCCTATGAAGTACACTCTGAAAATAAAATTTTTGGCTTAGCAAAGTGTATGCGTACACTGTTCTTCGAAATCCTATTAAAAACGCTGCATCCAACATTCATCGACGGACTCTACGAGAAGACTCTTGAAAAGAAAAAGAAACGATTGTATTGTATTAAAGTAGACCGAAATGGTAATGGGCATATAGGCACTATCACTTTATTCTTTCTCAATTTAATCACTGTCATACGAAGAGAGTCGAGTTAATCTTTTATACTGAAGTAGAAGCTATCTTGTTTAAGATGTAGAGGGATTCAGTAATATATATATATAAAACCGTTTTGTAACAAAGTCTATCAGGATTATGACCGGAATATTGTATATGGTCTTTCGTACCTGTGCGATAATATTGAAAATAGAATAATCAGTTTTGATCATCATATCCATATTAATACAAACAATGTTATTGAAAAAAGTATCTTACTATCAATTTGAAAATCAACTTATCTTTATTCGTTATCCAATATTGACTGAGTCTAGTTAAAGAATATGCTTTTGTTAGTCTACAGTTATTATTTAAAAAAAAAATATATCTGCTCATTGAATATAATTCGAATATATTCTCTTTTATTATATATAAACCAGTTGATCTAATGAACAGTAATATCTGACTCTAACACGTTTGCATTTGGTTTCATTTGATATTTGTTCTACTTGGACTAGATTCTTATTCTATAAAACCAAGCTCTTACTCAAATGACGTAAATTCAATCAATCGTTTCAACGCATCTCAAGAATATCCGTTTTCTCTAGGAAAAACGCATTAAGAAGATAGCGTTTCAACGCGTTTATAAAAAACGAACTTTTCAAGAAAAAACATCAAAAGAAACGCGTTTTAGCACGTTTGTTTAAGAAGATTTCGTTTTTTACTTGAAAAACATATTTAAATACATACAAAAAACTCATTAGAATGCATGATATTAAACGCGTTCTAATGATGTTTTTGATAGCGTTCGTTGGGGTGAGAAATGCGTTTTCTTACTAAAAGTTGGCGTTTGAACGCCAACTTTTATAAATTTTTTTTTTGATGGGTATAACAGAATATTTCCATGTGTAAAATAAATCATACAATGAATTTGTAGATGAAATTATGGTTGCCTAAAATACATAGCATTTTTTGAAATCTAAATTGTTGAATACTCAAACTTGATACAGATCAATGAAACTTTTCATTTTCTATCTAAATATTCATACTAGGCATTGAAAAACTGTTTTAATCTGTTATATGTAATGAATATGAGTACTTCTATTTAAAAAAAAAAAACAATAATATATGTAGAATGTGTGGATCTTCTTTTCTTTGTTATCGACACCAACAATCTCACGCTGGACAGTTTCTGTTCTATTATTAATATCATAGTGCATCAATTCAACAAGTTTACTTTATTTCTGTAGAAAAAACAAAACATATTCAAGCAAGATATTTTACGCGATAATATTAAAGGCTATCGAGAGTATGCAAATAAGTTCTGTTCAAAATCAAAATAATTCGAGATTACTATTCGAAAGTCTTTTAAGAATATGAATATTTCGAACTGTCATTACCATATTGAACCATATACTGCTCTATCAGTTCATCTATAATAATCTGTTCTTATTGTTTTTCATCCCAATTATCAAACCAACTGTCTATACTTCCCATTAGAATTTTAACTATGTACTATAAACAAAAGAGATAGAAAATAATAATCAAACAATCGATATGATTTACATCACCAAAGCTGAATGGAAAATGTTTGCCACGATAGGCTTGAACTTCGTTTCTTTCCGTTCGATAGTCGTCGACAACATCAAGGTTTGGAATCTTTTTATCCCAATTATTCAAATATCCTATACATTCTTGATCATCTAAAATGAATAATAAGTTATCCGTCAATATGTTTCAAAATAAACGAAAAGATGTAACACAATAAAGAAAATCATAAAAGATTGCTTTGATGCTTTCAATTTACCTGTACATGCAATGATTGTAACTGGAATTTGATTAGTAGGTGTACGTTCATTTTTGAGAACGTGTTCAAGTGTATGAATATCTGTACGTTCTCGGTCGTCTGTTGGTATACCATCAGTTGCTATGAGAATGAGCAACTTGCGTTCATAAATATGATTACGCTTGTCTTTAAGTACTTGCCGAAGAACGGGTACAATCGGCGTTGAACATAAAAAAAATAAAGAATTCAAATAACAGTCATTGAAAAAGACCTGAATTTCTTATCTACCTTCTGGCTCCATAGCAAAGATATTTTCTAATTCGGACCCGCTGCGCACATGTAACATAGGCTCACGATTAAGAAAATAGACGTCAACACCATCTGGATCAAGAACACTAGCCAAATCAACAACAATCGATACTGTTTGTTTTAATTCATCCCCTAGAAATGGCAATAAGAGTAATATTAAAATATCATTATCGTACTAAATAAAATCTTACATCGTGTTCTTTGTTTTTCACGTGGATTAGTAACTTCTCCTGAAAAACCAAGGAAATAGTACATTGATGAGAAACCCAAAAAAAAACAAAGACATTATAATGACATACCGACTGGTGCGCTCATCGAACCTGAATCATCACAAATAAAAACAATCTCACACCCTCTCAGTCCATATAATTTTTCAGCAAAACTTGGATTAACTAAATAAATTTATATATCAATGATTCGAAGTGTACTGGAAGAAATTCTTACTTTCATAGCGATTGATAAATTCATCAAATTTAGGTATGCGCTCTTGTTGTGATTGAGCATAATTTTGATTTGACGAGTTGTCCGAACGATATTCCTGTCGATTATCATTGACAATGGAATAGTAAGGCGGTGGAGGAGCAGATGGTTGTTGATGCTCACGTGGATTCATTCTAGCTATAACAACAAAAAAATGTCTAATATTTATTTATACTCTACGTTTTATCTGAATAAAATAATGTTTGTGTGTGAAGAACGCAAAAAGCAACTAGAATAAGTTATAACGATAAGTAACGGTTTACATACGCACACACAAAAAAAGCAACATAGAATAGATTGAGTCAAGAATAAAAAAAAAACTTTGCCGAGTATTACTATGATTATTTCTGACGAATAGAATTCAAACAAGTCCACCTGTCATTGCTGCAAAAAAAATATCGAGTTTTTCTATGTTAACTCTCACTTATTAAAAATGTGTCGATATTATCAGTGGAATATAAATTCAAGAAAGTGAAAATTTTCTATTACACAATTTCACACTTCGTTTCCAGTGTCTTTCTTCGAAGAATATTTGGTAAATAACTTGTCGTCATTTTTTGTTTGACAATAACTCTATTGCCACTACAATGATATTTAGCCGCTGTGTTTTGCCTTTTTTCTCAGTTTATTTTTGGTGTTTCAATTCACTGAAAACACATCTCTGCGTCATATTTCGTTGAATGCGAGTCACATTTCAACACATACTCTATTACAAACCAATAGAGAAATTGATTCATCCATCAAGATCATTGAAACCACCATACAGATGCTACTCCCAACCAGCTGCGTATAGATGTCCGTTTTTTTAATTGACATTTAAAGAATAGAGACATCTACAGAAACATGATATTATACCGCAAAACTCAATTATCCAAGCAGGCAAGAAGTTCTGAAAACGCTCTAATCCTGATTACCGTTAATTTTCCCGTTCGCTAAGAAAAAACTCAAACTGGCTACTTTCATAATATAAAAAGTGCTTAAAAAGGCAACTTTTATGATCAAAGTAGTTGATTTTGTCGTTTTATGAATGGACGTGAAAACGTTCAAACAGAAACCGCACTTAGAGTGTTTCAATAGATTTTCAAAAATCCTTGTGTGTCTTCGATGCATCGAAAACGTTTTCTAACTTAAAGTGCTTGTTTTTCATTACTACTACTTAATTGGCTATTGAGTTTTGTAGAAGAGCATTCGTTCTTATAAATTATTGCAAAAAATCAATAAATTGGCTCATAACTGGTTCAGGTTAAATTGAAATACTCATTAACTTTGGTGTCGCTACTTCTAATTTAGTAAACAATCAAAGAATAGAACACAAATTCAAATCGATACTATGGATCTAACATATCTCTATTTTATTTTATCATTGTTCACTTGACATAACGATTCACTTTGTTATTTTCTTGGCAGAAATATGTACACAACGTACAACACAATTCATTTTCAAAGAATGAAACATAGCGCTAGATTTTTCTCAAAAGCATTAGGCTCTTTGCTAGAGTAACGATAAGCATATAAGCGGTGCGTAAAGAACAAAAGAAACTCGATGTCGAAAAACTGATTTATAGAATTTTTTTAATCCATTCTTCGATGGCTTGATTAATTGCTTCAGGCTGCTCTTCCATTAACCAATGGCCAGTATCGAAATCAATTATTTCAATATCGGGCGTAAATGAATTTTGTTTTGCAAGAGATGTTTCACGACAGATATCGATCTGCTTTCCTCTCATAAAGAGAATTGAACGTCGAATAGTTGGATCGATATTTCTTTCGTCTTCCCAATCAACATTAGCAATAGTTGATCTGTACCAATTCAATTTTGGTTGCATTGCTTTCGTAAGATATTGACGCACGATATTATAATCACTATCTGTCATATAAAAAGCTCGATCAGTTCTATACTTATTGATTAATCATTGTCGCATCTTTCCAGTGGGAGAAAATTCTGTCTTGAAAAGTGTTGTATTGCTGGCATAGACAAGATCAATGAAACTTTCTAAACTGTATTCAATAATTGTGGAAGCATCATCCGAATCAAAGAATTTCCAATAACCTAACGCATCATATCCACAATATGCTGCTGAATTCGCTATTGCTTGATCAAGATCAAATATGCTTGGTGGCATGTAAGCAGCACTAAGAAGGACAAGACCCAATGTTCGTTCAGGTTCATACAGAGCTATACGACTTGCAGGTTTCATACCACAATCATGTCCAACGATAAAAAATTTATCTAAATTCAAGTGATTAAGAAGAGTCATAAAATGATCTACCATTGATTTGGCCTTATATTCAGTTTTGTTCATTGGAGAATACGATTTGCCATATCCCATTGTATTTGCTGCCAAACATCCGTATCCTTGTTGTGAAAAGTACTCAACTTGATGACCCTAACAATGGAGAGATGACGGAAAACCGTGAAGAAATAAAAAGGTCGGTTTTTTAACACCGCAATCATCATATGCTTCGACATAAATATATTCATATGTAATACCCGGAGCAACTTGGTACGTTTATGTTTGCAAGGTTGGCTCAGATTGTTTTTCAAGATTTTTGCCGGTATGTTGGTTTTCTAGTGGTGGTAGAGATACGACAGATGTTATTGGAAAACAAGCGAGAAACAGAAATAACAAGTGAAATACGAAGTATTTTTTAGTATAGATTTATTTTTATTCGAATGATTGACGAAAATCGATCTAAGATACAAAGCATCCTACACATTCCTTATTCTCATTTCTTTTTATCTTAATCTCTATTTGCTTTGTTGTTCTTTGATTTATCGCGAATTCAATATTACTATTGGACCATAGTATTTGAAAACAGATATTGTCTTTACCGCTTACATATTGTTCTTCGTAAATATTTGATTAAAAATACAATGATGTGTTGGTTTCGTTGAGTGAATGAGAAGGTTATTACGATAACAAGTGAAGAGATTTACTGTACACAGATATTCTCTTGTTCATCTCGTGCATTTTGTTGATACAGTGATTACATCAATGATAATCAGTCCCAAACGATAAATTTTTGTACGTTGTGCATGAACAAACCAATACATCTTGCATAAATTTCATATGAATTTTCACCATCTGCGCCCCAATGAAGTCATTCTGTAACATGATGTTCAATATGTCAATGACACAGAAATGCATTGAACGTTTCAATTTGTGCTAGTTTGTTGTACGAATCATTTGTTTTTTTCCAATGAAATCAACTTTTTTTCTGTTGTCTTGCCTCTCATTTCTTTTACGTTAAAAGTAATCTATTTTTTGTAGAATTATGAAGATATTGAGAAAATTTCTACGCGATTTTTCGAATGGAAGAACTCGAAAAATTTGAAATCCATAAAAAATGGGAAAAGAATATCATAAAGAATAAATGTAATATATCAGAAAACAGTTTCTAAATCCGTTAATTATGTTTCTCATTAGTTTTTGTATAATATAAAATAAGTTTAGTAAGCAGAATATCACTGATGCTCGATCAACGTTTCTCCAATAATTGAAATCGGCTTTTTTTTGTCATATAACATCTCAATACTTGATGAAAAATCAACATGATTTCTATCCACATCTATTTTGTTTAGTCAACTGGACGTTATATTCCTCATACAATATCAATAATACATCATGGATCGAACTTAAATTAATCGATGTTTGTTTTTCCTAGTTAAAATTGATTTTTCAATTGGAAATATAAACAATCGGATCTCAAATTGATATGAATTCATGACTATCTATTTATCTATTGGATTTTTCTTTTATTCAAATGAATTGCTAGATATATATATGTATAAATAATATGAACAATCGTTCAGAAATATAGAAAGTTTCAATGTATTGCGTTTTTCTATTCCGTTTAATTATGTTTTCATATGAAGTAGTAAAAATAATCGATCAATAATTGAAACAACTTTAATCAGTTCCGTTTTTTACTATTGCAAATGGCTTTGTCCAATGGAATATAAATAATCCATCAAATATCTTATTGTGCGACACACTTTGTAGTAACTAAAAATTTTAAAAATATCTATTAAAATCAGAGGTTTGTGAATGTATGAGTGTCTATCTTCAATTCAACCACTTACACTCACCTCGACATCGACATTCACGTGTACCTAAAAAAATATATAAAGAGCAAAAAGTTCAAAGCTTATACAAATTGATTATGCAATGAGATCGTCTCATCGTTGCTTCAGTTTTTCACAACACTCAGATTGAGTTGTTTTTCAACTCCAGTGTCCTATCCCGCTTCTTTCATCTAAGTATGCAAGAAAACGGGTACATGAAATACATCGTTATTGTCTCAACACGGTTTTCATCCTCACTGTTAATCAAATCTACTTGCCTCACAATCCTTAAGTCTTGATAGTGCTTCAATATTGATCTAACTGAAAAAGTGACCAAACAGTTTAAGCTCGTGAAACATGTGAAATGTAGTGCACTCACCTGGAAGGATTTAAATAAACGTTTTCAGTCAAGTCATTTTTGCTACACTTATTCTTGACAAAATTAGACAACATTGGCTCAGTGCAATCATTTTAAAAAGAAAATAATAAAGTTTAACAGTGAACGAACAAGAAACAGCTTCTCTTCGAGTTCAAACTAGTAGAGCAACTTAGAAAAATAATTTTTGGTTATTATGTTTTACTGAGTGAAAAACAATGCTGATTCATCCCTCTTCATAACAACCTCGCTTACGTTTATTAACTCCACATAGATGGTTGTTTTTTTCTCGTGATAGTTTTCTAAAATGATAGACGTATTCTTGCTGTGTGCTTCGAGTCAGTTATAATCAACGATGTGCTTACTTTTCATAATCATGTTCTATTATCATAGCTTCCGACAAATTTTCGATTGTCTTTCATTTAATATAATAGACAAAAAATTGAAGGATGACAATAAAGATTCAGAAAATAGTATCAAAAATAATCTAATTTAGTCAAATAGAAGATCATAGTGACTCACTGGGAAAATCTGTCAAAATCTGAACTATAACTTAATCATCTTTCCAGTACACAATAGCTATTAAGATGTATACACTGAAAAGTGAATTATACTAATCATTTTTCGGTATTTTCATAATTATTCAAGTCAATAAACTGTATTTTTATGTGTGAATCAACGATTTCATCTTATAAATTTTCTTTGTTCGAACAAAATTGATATTTTTGCCATATAGCACCTAATATTTTTTTTTGAATGTCGTCTTTCATTAACAGTGTTTAAATCAAATGCAAATATTGAATATGAGTGCAAAAATACTCATGTCTATCTTCTACGCAAGAGTAAAAAAATAGAGAATTGCGATCAAAGTTCAACAGCTATAAAATACTGATCATACAGAACAGAAAAGCGAGCCATCAATGTAAAATAACGTTAATAATTATAATGAAAGCCACGCCCAATAATTGTATCGATGCATACGCACGTTGCAAGTAAAAAAAAACAAGAGACAAAGAAAATTTCTTTTTCTTTTTCTTTTTCTATGCGCAGTATAATATACGCATCACAAATGTGTCATCAATCGTTTTTCGTTGATGATATATAATTGCGATAAATTAGATTGAGCAAAACATATTCTAACTATTATAATCATAACAGAAATATCTCACTAATGATGAATGCAGGTAAGATGATGCTTGAACCCGAGCTTTACTGATTTAATAAATTGGTTATCATTTACTGCAAGTCATGGTTCCGTTTATCAGCTCTATATTTATAGATAATTCAAAAAATTAAGTCGAATTCGGGTGACTAAGTCGGGATTTTCATTTATGGATTTTTGTTTTAAATAATTATACCCTACATATTGTATTAGGATAACATTAGATTACGATTTGTACACAATTGAACTTAATTTTTTATTATCTATTAATGTGGATATGATTAGGAAACGAAGATTGGTGGTAAATAATAGGCATTCTTGAATAAAATATTATCTTGTGTGATCTGTTTATGATTTCCTCACGAATAATTAATGTCTGTGCTACAAAGACTTCTTTCTATAGCAAAAGCTTCAAGAACACAAGAAAATTTGTTTTTTTCCAATAACCAAAACAACTGATTTATTGACAAACCTTCATCTATTTTATGCATCACTCAACACACGTCCACGTGCATCAGACAGAGAACGCGAAAAAAAACGATTGAGCTGAATATGTACAGAGTAGGTATGCATTAGAAGAAAAAAAGACGTACATATTCACACAAGGACGACGAAGAAGAAAATGAAGATATAAAAAAATGATTCTTGTTAGAATACTCTCAAACAATCTGCTTTTCAATCATTTCAGTTTATCTTTCTACTATTCTTGAAAGATTGTTAAACTAGAATAACATTTAGTCAGTTGCCTACCCTGAGTCTTTAATTGTGAATGAAGATGTCAAAAATTACTGATCAATAAGGATTCTGCATCGTTCGATTTAATCATTAGTTTTTTTACAAGTGTTGAAACATACGGATACATGACGAAACTTGTGAAGATTCGATTTCTTAAACAGAGCGCCTTCACAAGCCAGTCATTATTAGCCAACAGAAATCACTTGTGCTATAAAATCTTACTAAGATTGCCAGTTCCAATGACGATTTTGAAATTATGATATGCAGCTACCATTGAGTTTAAAAAGTTGCATTTCGACTTTTTCGGTATTTTTTTCACTCTCTTGCATTACAGCCGACAATATGGCTCAGTATGACAACAAGACAGAAGACAATTCTGTGACAAAGAATGCCACAGGCCCCGATCACACCAATGAACATGTATTAACTTCAATACGACCCATACACCACGGTCAACAAGCCAGACAGTCTACACTGTTGAGAGATGAGCATCCGATAACTGTCGACATTACACCATTCAAGAACCCATCATTATTTTTCAATCTGACACTTCGTTCATTAGGTGTTATTTTTGGTGATATAGGTACATCACCATTATATGTTCTTAGTACGATATTCGATTTTCAACCAAACGAAGCACAATGCATCGGAGCAGTAAGCTTGATTATTTGGAGTTTAATTATTGCTGTATCAATCAAATATGGTATTTTTATACTTATGGCTGATAACTTTGGTGAAGGAGGAACATTTGCTCTATGTGGGTTATTGACAAGTGAAAAAAGTTTTTTGGGTCCACGAAGTAAAAAAATGATAATCATTGTATCGCTGCTGGCTGGATCTCTCTTACTTGGTGATGGTGCATTAACACCAGCTGTATCAGTGTTATCAGCTGTCGAGGGAGTGGCTGTCGAAGCTCCAAAGTTGCAAAAGTGGATTGTACCGATAACAATAATCATTTTAGTTTTTCTTTTCATTGCTCAAAGATGGGGAACATCGAAAATTGGTGTTACTTTTGGACCGATCATGTGCTTGTGGTTTAGTTCTTTATTTGCAATCGGTATTTGGCGAATAACTTATAAACCAAGCATTTTCAAAGCATTTAATCCATGGGAAGCATTGCATTATCTTATAACCGAAAAGAAAAGAGGTTTCTATCAAATCGGTGGCGTCTTTCTCTCTGTTACCGGCCTTGAAGCATTATATGCTGATTTAGGTCATTTTGGACGGTGGCCAATTCGTTGTTCGTGGTTCTTTATTGTTTTTCCTGCCGTATTATTCAACTATTTGGGACAAGGCGCATTATTAATCGTTGACCCGACTTTGATCAGCAACCCATTTTATCATTCTGTTCCACGTTGGGGACATTGGCCCATGATTGTTCTCGCGTCTATAGCGACAATAATTGCATCACAAGCTATAATCACTGGCAGTTTTTCGTTGATCAGTCAAGCGATTGGTATGGAATGTTCGGTACCATTTCAAATATGGCATACATCAAAAACGATTGTTGGTCAAATCTATGTTCCTACCATAAACTACATATTAATGTTCCTCACTATTGCTGTCGTTGCTGGATTTCAAACGGGTGCTAATATTACCAATGCTTATGGAGTAACTGTTTGTAGCGTAATGGTCATCACAACTATCTTATACATGCTTCTTCTTCGCTATACGTGGCACAAACCATGGTATATTGTTGCACCATTCAGTATATTTCTCATTATTGACCTTTACACATGGTCAGCAAATGCGATCAAGATTCCTTCTGGAGGATGGGTGGCTATTCTGATTGGATCTGTATTTTTCATTCTTGGTTTTTGCTGGTTTTTTGGTCAATTGCAATTGCGTCGTTTTCTGAAGATTCATGCGCAGACAACCAACCTTAACATCCTAGTAATAAGACTTGGCCTATTGGCGCGACGCTCGCAACAAAACTCCGGAGTTTCTCTAACTGATATTCCTATTATTGCAACGGCTAAAGAAACTCACTGGGACAATATGTCATTCTCGGATTCAGATTCAGATGTTGATTTTGAAGCGAATGACGCCGGAACTCTACCCAGAGTTCAAAGTCGTATACAATTAATACAAAACATACCAGTAGCATCACCATCCACTACATCTTTCAACTTCGAGTTAAATAACATGAATACCAATGATGTCATTCCGGCTGTAGTGACACCAGGCGTTGCTTGTTTTCTAACAATGTCGAAGAAACATACGCCTCATGTATTTGAAAGTTTTCTGTCGTATATGCACTCCATACCTCAAGTGATTATATTTCTTAAAATTGAGCATACAAAACGAGCCGTAATCAGAGACAATGAACGTCTTACGGTGAAAATCTATGGTGATAATATTTATCATATTACAGCATTATACGGCTATACTGAATGTCGAATAAAACCCTACGAAATTTTATTACTCGCTCATGCTCAACATAATGTACCGATACCAAATAATGAGTTACAAGTTACATTTTTTGTTCCAAATGAAACAATCAAAGTATCAACTGTTGGATGGCGAAGTTGGATTCGACGTTGGCCATTGTATATTTATTCGATCCTAAAAAGTTTGTATCCGGGAGCAGCAGTGAACATTAAATTAAATCCTGAAAATACTATCAGCATTGGTATATTGGCCAAGTTGGACTAAATTATTATTTCATTTGTAAACAAAACTCATATTCATTTACAACTTTTTCACAGAGCTTCTGTATTTTTAAAGAATTGAAATCTTCGCTTTTTTTTCATCAATTCAATGTACTTATTGCTTGATATAACATATAATATTGTCAAATGGCAATATGGCGTATTTTTTTTTCTTCAATAAAATCTTGATAAAACTGAATCGATTCTATATTGTGTATAACTATCAGATATTTGGGCTTTTTGTATGTAAAAAAAAAAGAATTTTTTTTATTTATCTCAACATTCAGTATTCAGCAATTATTTAGCATAACCTATTGAATTCATAAAAAGCTAATCTAATGTTATTACCAGCATATTTGATTAGAAATAAATTCATTTTCATATCGATAAACTCTTTTCAGTAGGTCACAAATTCGAATGAATGGGCTTTCTAATTGTACGACTCTCAAAGATCCCAGATAAATATAAAAAGAATGAGGACGAGTGAGTGAAGATCTCATGTTCAATCTTGAATTCATACACTATTCTATTGACTAAATGACGAAAAAAGGACTTTGACATAGACAGCAAGTCTTGTAACTCTGTCAAAACCTATTTCCTATTCAACTTTTTATTATATAGAGAAATGAAAGATTATATGTGACGTATAGTTTTTCTGTGCATCCACATTCATATGCGCTTACCACCACGCTCACACAGGATGTGGGTGTGAGTGTAAGTGTATCACTGTCAATCTTCTCTGCAGCAAAATCCATGTCTACACCCACACCCACATGAAAGAAGGTGTGAATACGGGTGTGAGTGTTGGCGTGTGGGTGTTTCTTTTCTTCACATCCCACACGCACACCCACATCCACCCACACCCCAGGGCAATGCAATACATCAACTCTACGATCCTGTAGGTTTGTGTTTTGATGATGATCAAACGATCTACATTACTGACTGCTCTAATCATCATATTGTGGAATGGAAATATGGTGCAATAACTAGTCGAGTTATTGCCGGTGGGAATCGAAAATAAAACTGTTCTAATCAGTTGAATTATCCAACAGATGTGATTATTGATAACAAAAGAGATAGTCTTATCGTTTGTAATTACAATAATAAAAGAGTGGTTCGATGGTGTCGTCAATATGGTACAAATGGAGAAACAATCATGTCAAATGTCGGATGTTACGGATTAGCAATCGATGATGATGGACTTCTCTATATTGTTGATTATGATAAACATGAAGTTAGACGATATCAAATAGGAGAAAATCAAGGAACAGTAGTTGCAGGTGAAAATAGATAAGAGAATCTTTTCAATCAGTTGTCTCGTCCTACATAAGTATGTGTCGATCGAGGTCATTTAGTGTATGTATCAGATTACAATAGCCATCGTGTAATGAAATGGACGAAAGGTGAGAAACGAGGTATTGTTGTAGTTGGTGGTCAAGGTCAAGGAAATAGTCTTTCACAATTATCAAATCCTTGTGGAATTATCGTCGATCAATCAAGTACTCTATATGTGGCTGATTTTTGGAATGATCGAATTATGCGTTGATCGCAAGAAATCACCCAAGGGAATGTTATCATTAGTGAGAATTGTCAAGAAAGTCAATCGAATCGACTTTCGGACCCCATTAGTTTGTCTTGTGATCGAGAAGGTAATCTTTATGTGTGTGATCACAGAAATCATCGAATACAAAAGTTTAACATTGATCGAAATAAATTATTGTTGAAGATGAACATTGTTTTTATTGCTATTCATAATAATCTTGAATAATCAATCGAATCATAAAAAATAAATCAAAGAAAGTCACATTTTTGTTATTTTGGTATCAAAGATTTTTTTTTAATTTGAATATTTTGATATCGAATAAAAATATTTACTGTTCATTATTAAAAGAATTCAGAATTATCGAAATTTACCTTTTAAAATGGACAAATGTCAACGCTGATTTAAACTTTAATTTATTGAACAGTTCTAAATTCTTAATATGTAGTTAAAAATGATTTGAAAGAAATGAAACTCATCATGATAAAATAATAGAATAATTGATCAAAGAAAAACTTTTTATTCTTAATTATTATTTTTGATGTGACAAACCATAATAAAAAAATATCATGTCAAATATTTTGCAAGAAAATGAAGACAAAAAAGCAAAACAAAAGAATTTATTATCATTAAACTAAATTTTAAGTCCCATTATGATTTGATCAACCATTTGATTTATTTGATTATCAATCAAATATTTATGAGATTTGCAACAGAAAAATGGAAAAAATTGATCAAGATTAAGAAAAAGAGTTCATATCGAAATCCATTGAAAATTCTTTCTTCATTATGCGTCTTCTTGTGAATTTTTTAATCATAATGATCGATTCTTTACTAAATATTGTGCCAAAGCGCCAAAAATTCAATTTTTGTAACACAAAGATCGATATGAAATATACGAATAAAAAAAACATCTAACTTGATTATTGTTTCAACAGGAAAAGAATTATTCTTTTGCAAATATGTGATCAACGATAATATAATACTATAAAAATAATCAATTTTACAATTTCAAAAATGTTTGAAAAAGAAAAGAAATAAAATGATTTTGATCGTTATTTAACATTAAAATATAAAATACTCTTGTATGTTTGATTAAATTTCATTAATTATTTCAGAATTTTCAATCCATATCGATTCAGAATGATTAAAAATGAAATTCAAAATGATAAGTTGTTATTTAATCAATTTTCGAAAACATCTCTTAAGATAATTTTGATTAACATAAAAACATTTTTTATTGTTATTGATGAAAGAAAGAAAAGATTAATAATGAAATGTCTTTCTTATCATAGTGAACGCTTTTATTCCAATGATGTAACAAAATGCGAATCAAGATAAGAAAAAACAAACTTTGATTGGACATTAGAAAAAAAAATTTTGACTAAATGATCGTTGTACAAGATCATTGAAACATTTATTACAGAAAAGGTAGCTAAATTACATCAACAACTTTATATTCACATCGACTATAATTTTAGTCATTTACAATTGAATACTGCAGTCAATTAAAATTTTTAGTTAAAATATTCTTTTAACTTCATTTATGTAATAGAGTAAAAACGAAGATAATATTAGATAAATTATTTTGTTTTATTCATTCATTTAAGTTGAATAATGAGGGTGTGGGTGTAGATGTGGCTGTGGTTATATTCTCTCGAGCCAGCGGCGTAACCAGGATTTTTAGACTAATGAGAAAACCTCTCTTGTGTTGAAGAAAAACAATGGGCAAAATGGGCATGGTTGTTACTGATAGGCGAAAATGTTTTCGCCCAACAAAGTAATGATAACGTAAAAAACAAACAGAAATATAGAATGAGTTTGAGTGTGGGTGTGAGTGTGAGAGTGGTTGTTGATAGGGAGACAATCACACATCCCATATCCAGGCTCTGTGCGAGAGTTCCAGGATTGGGGAAGTGTGAGGAGGTTTCGAGACAGTCTAGATTGAGGGATGCAAACTTTTTACAACACATCTGATGTTAATTTTTCCCTGGTGACATAAAGGAAACCATCTTTAGGGAAGTGACAATGTTGTGGAAGCTTCTTAGAGAATTCGACTTTTCTTGGTAAATTTTCAAGAAGCAAACACGAGCCTAATGTGAAATAATCTCTCAGTAATGTCGTTGTCGAAGGCGATCACTCTATTGAAAATTATTCTATATCAAGCTGTTTTGAAGGAAAAATTGATTAAAGTAGGAAGTTTATTGAACTTAAGTGCAGTTACACCATTGCTATTTTTCGCGGAGCGAAAACATCTTTTCGAATTATGAAAAACTTTTTTTTCTTATATTGTTTAAGAAGAAAAGTGTTGCGATAGCTCTTAAAGATTTCGCCGTCGAAGAAGGCCACACTAGTGCCGACTGTTTGATAATGAAGCTCTTGAAAAGGAAGACCAAAGTAAAATTGTGCTAAATACAGGAAACATCACTGATAATATAAGTCTAGTACGTCCACTTAGTAGTCACGTTTTCACGAAGCGAAAAGTTTAAACATTCCTCAAAAGTTTCTAGTACTAAATTTCAAAGAAAGGTTTTTTGGTTACGAATACATAATTTCCGATTATTGGGCGTGTACATCCCCCACGTTTGCGGGGCCTGCCGGCATCTACACCCATCCTTAAATTTTCAGCGCCAGTGCGTATTCTTTTGAACGAAAAATTGTAGTTTTATACCATAATGGGTAGCTTTGCATTAGACATAGCTTAGTATATAGGTTATTATCGTGAGCTCTATTCGAAAATGAGAAGATAGTAGGCGAACGTATTATAGAAGTGTAAACATACATATGGATGAGCAAGAGGAAAAACCTGTATAAGTTAATTTTGAGTATTCTTCCAATATGTGTTTGTGCATCTTAAATGGGCATTTTCCCTAAGAACTAGATTATTTCACATCTTGGGTTTTTCCTTTATGTTCTCACATAAACGTCATTGGATTTTTCTCTTCTCTTGTATGCGTCACTCTCTTTGTATATATCTATACATATATATGTTCGTGTGTGTTTTCTTGCTCTATGTTCTTGTTTCTCTTCTCTTTTATCTATCCTTGTCTACCTTTACATGGTTAGTGCTTTCCCAAATAGCCAAACTCATGTTCACCTAAACTTATAGTTAAAATACAAGAAGCGATTCTTTTCTTCGTCTTTTCTTAATTCTTCACAGAAAGAACAAGCAAAGAGTGCATGCGTGATTCAGACGGAACGAAACAAGATGAAGTTACTATCTAATTAAGAGATAAATAAACGATTCTGTGAAAGTGAAATTTGAATAGGCAAAAACTTATTAATAAAAATCACAATGGACAAATGTTCAAATGGAATGGGCAATTGCCCATTTGCCTTCTTCTTGGTTATGTCATTGTCTCGAACCTAACCTACACCGACACCTACACCTACACCTACGTTTATTAATTAGCCATTATCTAATTGAAATTATTAATCGAACACAAAATAGAAGAGGGAATTATCGATTGAAATTCACTAACTGGAGGATATTGTCGGCTTCCGATGATCGGAATACGTTGAAAATCGCCGACATGAATCGAGTTTCAATCGTATTCTGACGATGAAAATTCAACTAAGTCTGATCATCACAATACATGAGATTGCAACATTTTCAACACAATCCGATCGAAGGTTTTCAATCTCAGAATGCTATCATGAACATGTTGCTGAGAATATTGATCGAATCATCGAGCATTTCATCTCATAAAATATTTTGTTGGCTTCAATTTTTCTTTGCAGACAACGTGCGTGTCTATTCTGCATTATAACTGTTCTTTTTCTTCTACATGAATTGTTTCATGTGTATTCACTTTCTTTCTTCAGAATGATTACTCAAGAAAGAAAAAAAATAGCTGCAGCGAACAAGAACGCACACAACGAGAGTCTCATACACTTCACAGTAAGTAAATATTCACCACTCATGTCGACATGTGCACACTCATTTCTTTACATCTTTCGCATGTTACACCATCCATTAGCTCAACGTTTTTTGTACGAGATATTTCATCAAGACATCACCCCAGTTCATTTACAACAACAAGTTATCACTCTCTCACATACCCCTCTTATGAACCAAATGAGACTGAATGTGAAGTGTTGCTTTTAGGATCAGATAGAATCTCTTCAATCAACAACTAAACAATGATGGAATTCAGTGATGAGTTGATAACGAAATCAGGTATCCCTTCCTTTCTATTCTGTTATAAGATACAATCTCATCTGTTTCTCTGGTACAGAGGAGAACAAAACAGCTAACAAAAAATTTCAACACAAGTACGAAACCAGCGGTCTGATTGTACAGTCTGACATAGCTAACAAGCATCGCACTCCTGCAGAAAGAAACAAGGGGATAACTGTCGACGAACAGCATACTTCTAAAGATGAACAACAGATTGGTTTCCGCCCTTTTCGAAGGTAAAAAAAGTAATTTCTATATTCATCGTAGCGTTATCACTTGGTTTTATCCTATTTCTAACGCATAGTTGTCTGGAATCATTGCCAAATGAACTGTTATTCATGATCATAGCTCACCTGAGCTCACCTCATATTGTTCAAGCCTTCTATGGTCTCAATCATCGATTTGATTTGATAGTCTGTGAATTGGCTCGTCACTTCATCATTTATAAAGATACTTCAGAGATGAGATTTGATGAGTACAATTCACACATAAAAGATGTCATCGAAAAGATCTGTTTCGATGTGCAACTATTGTCGCAAGTGTTTTCATCTACATACTCTTACTCGAACCTTCGTTCAGTTTTACTTAGTTGTTCCAATTTCGCCACTGTTGATCTGAATGTTGATTGCGATTCTGCAAAGAGTGCTATTCACTCATGTTTGGATGTACTTCGAGTCTGCAATATTCTTCCTGTCGATTGGAATAACGGTAACTTGTTTGTTGATGGTAAATATCGCTCAAGTCCCGAACAAGATGTTCAGGTGCGTACTTCATGACATCTTCAGATGTTTTTCACTCGGACAATCATAAGTTTTAGGCTGAAACAATGCTATACAAATTAGGCTGTGAAGCCATTGTGCGTTTATCTATTAATAGCTGTTCTGAACAAACTTTACTTTCTCTTTGTGCTCTTGCTCCCAATTTGACGTATCTGAGAATCAAGCAACTCGTCTCTACTGACGATGATTCGAATATCAACTCTGTCTTGGTTCTGATTCCACGATCATCATCTCTGAAACAGTTACACATTGCCTCTACTACCAATCGCTTGAATAATATTCATTTGATTGGAACACTGATCGGCTGCTACCAATCCTCTCTCGAACGTTTGACGTTAGAGATTTCTTTGAATAATCGAGTCGATGGGCACCATTTGCAGAGAATACTTGAACCGTGTCGACATCTTCAGAAATTTACATTTGCTTTCAATTACTGGCATGAGGAAACTGAAGAGATCGACGCATTGCACCAATATCAAAGTGATTGGTGGCTTGATTCTCGTCAACCACCGGTGCTCATTTTCTGTAGCAATCACTGTGAGACTTTTATCGTCTCTATGCCTTGTTATCTGGATGATTATATCTGGTTTCCAATCGATCCGAAAGATTGGTTAGTGAACAAGGGTCAGCTCGATTCACCCGATATTCGCTTCACAGAACAAAAGTGTATTAGATTTGCTAACAGTAATCGTCAGCCAATCACTCTCGATATAGTGCACATAATTGGCCATGTATTTCGAGCATCAAAACAAGAGCTTTCTATCCCACATTGGGAATTTTTCTCGCCAGACCTCCTTATCGAGCAGGTTAGTTTCTTGTCTTATTTTCTCTTTCACTATTTAGAAGTGGAGAATACCTGATTCTAGCTAGAGAAAGTCGTTTATTTTTAGGTTGGTCTTGGAAGATGCGAAGAGCATTTTTTTCTTAAAATGTCCTTCAGAATAGCAAAAAGTTTTGTACACCCTTTTGCACGATTTTCCATAGAAAAAGAACATTTTTGCGGAATACTACAGATCCAAGAAAGATAATGAGACTGAAAATATGATAAATTGTGTTTTCAATGTTTCTTCATAATGTCTAGTGGAGTGAATCATTAAAAGTGAGAATAACGTTCTAAAATATGAGAGTGACAATGTTTTTCGATGCGCATTGCTATAATATTCGATGATAACCTACATAGTCCACAAGTACTGTTTGAAGTTTTCATCACTCAGTGAAAAAGAAAGCCAAAAGGTCATGAGAGATTTGGGTTAGGCACGGTTATGCATACTCTATGATCTACTAAACTTGAAGACCAATTCTCATTTCTTCATCTTATTGATATTGTGCAGTTGATCAGTACAAGATCCAGAGATCCAATGTTGCCTATGGTCTATTCTCTTGATTTAAATTCATGTAATCTCGATCAATTGGATGCGAAGACACTGATCATATGGCTTTTATTGGCATCGAATGTTAAACTACTGAATGTGTGTCAAGGTACTACCAGTGCTAAAATACAGTTAGCAAATCGATTGGAAGCATTGTTGGAAGAAGATAAACGTCTAAAATCAATTACAGACTCCATCGAAGAAGTTCACATTTTTTATATGTTTGACTCCCTTAATTATGCCACGAAACAGCATATTTGTCAAATGTACTCGAATATTTTTCGAAAACCTATTATTCGTCGTTGATTCTAGTTTGAAAATGTTCACAATTTTTCTGTATTGATCTTTTGTAGCTGTTTCTGATATCTTTTATGCAAGCATTGAAATGGATTTATTTCATGACAGCATTCAGCACTTGTTTCTGTTTCTAACGATATAATAGGATCAAAATATCAAGTGTCTTTGCCCAAAAAAGTCAATATTCGTCAATAGTGACGTGAGATCCCATTCAACATTTTCCAGGTTTTGATCTTGTGACCAGCATCAATCAGCCGAATATTTTCGATTCAATACACTTGATTGGTTATGTTTTTTATTCAGATCACCAGTAGTTGAGTTTCCTTCAAAGAAGATTTGATGCACCTTATTTATACACTTTTTCAAGAGGTCTTTGTGTATTATAACTATACTCACAGAGAGAATCAGATATCTTGCTGACTATCATTTGTTCTCCTATGCAACTAATCAATAGATCGGAAATTATTCATCTTGAGAGTGAAGGTAAGGGTCTTCTCTTGATCGTCACTCTCATCCTTACTTCATGCTTTTGAACTTCCACGAACTCCCAGTGATTACTATACCTCGAACGACTTCGCTGTGGTCAATGATGCTACTACCTCCATTGCGTCTTCTAACCTTACTTACTCAACTACCTCTAAGTGACTCTATGAACTCTATTGTATCAGTTATCTGTATGAGTTCATTATTTTTCGAGTCTTACTAATTCTGTTCAGTCCAAATGATCAAAATTTATTTCAAACATGATAAGAGAAGCAAAAACAAGGTTTCGTTGCTAAGCTTTGTCAGATATTGTGATATTTCGAACAGAATTATTTTCAAGTTTTGGTTGTCTTGATCGTGTTACCTATCATATACAAGAGACCATGTTGCACTGACTTCACTAGTATGAATACTCAGACATCTAATTGACCATGTACCACATTCTTATTCGTTTTCAATGAAGTTCTTCAATTTATTAGTTAACAGATCTATAGTATCCATTAATGTCAAATTAGTACAAATGTGTCGTGGAGTTCGAGTAAGCTTATATGTTATGAGCGATACAAGAAAATGAAAACTCGAAAACTATTCTCTTTAAACATCTCGTTATCTGACTCGCGTGTGTCGACGATAAAACTTTATTACTGATCTATATGTTCACTCTTTTGCTGGTCAAGATATATTAATAATGCTTCGCTTTGTTTAGAATTACTGGCATTATAAATTCAACTACTTTCTCTTCAGTCAAGACAGTATTCTAGCCAGAGAATATCAAAGTTTGATTGAACCTAGTTGACTCCACATGATAATAAGAATTATTGCATGAGAGAGATAACCTAGCACTCGCTATAAAGAGCTGTGTAATAATATATTAGACTTGCACGCAAGCTGTCTCATATTGTAGAACATAATTTTCTGTCATAGAGTGAATTATTTTTGCTTGCCGAACATTTGGGGTCGAAGTACTAGGATCTTTTGAACAAAGTTTCACTGGCGGTTTTAAAAAACTACCTGATGGTGATAGAAAATTTACTTTTAAAATAATAAAACCTTTTGTGGCATAGGCGAGCCTAAGAAAATCTAATCAAACTTTTTCTAAATGATTATCCAGTTCGTACTATTTCCGAGCGATTCTATGGATTCTGAGAAATTCCAGTGCTTCAAACTGATTCCACAGCGATTCTAACCCTGCAGAGTCAGCTCTTTCCCCCTTGAAAATGGTCTTTTTTCATGATACACATTCATATTCCAACATGTAGCATTGACAAGATAGATAGGCATAATTCCATTTTCGTGATCCACAAGACACAGTTTCATTGTACCCGCGCGACTTTCAAAATTAAAACAAATATTATTTATATTTAAAATGTTTATTTTCGAACCAAGAAATCAAAACGTTGGTTACAATTCCATTCTTACACGCTCAATATTCTTTCGTATCGCTTGAAGACTAGGATTATCTCCAGGTAATGAGCATTTTCCGGTTTCCAAAGCGCATTCGTAATACGAAAATGCTTTCGAGTACTTGCCCATGATGTTATACACCAAACCAATGTTGTTGTAAGTAGCGATCAAATTAGGATGATTTTGGACGAAGAGCTTTTTGCTGGATTTTATGTGATCTTTGAAAATGCGAAAGTGCTTTCGAGTACTCGCTCATGTTGATATACACCGCGCCGATGTTGTCGTGAGAGGTAGTCAAATCAGGATGATTTGATGGAAGAATTTTTTGCAAGATTTCAAGTGCTTTTTCAAAATACGAAAGTGCCTCTGAGTGCTTGCCTATATTATCATACACTCTTCCGATGTTGTTATAAGAAGTAGCCAAACTGGGATCATTTGGAAGAAGAATTTTTTGTCGAGTTTCAAGTGCTTTCGAACACTCGTCCATCTTCTTATACACAAAATCAATGTTGTTGTACGAACTAGCCAATAGAGGATCGCTTGAAGAAAGAGTTTTTTCATTGACTTCAAGCAATTTTTCATAGCAGGCAATTGCTTCTTCATATTTCCCTCGATCATCGTTGATCCATCCAAGCTGGAAATAAATGCCAGCGTTCTGTAATGGATTAGATGTCTGACTAAATAGTACATCATACACTTGTTGCACCTTGTTAAACTCGCCTAATTTAATCAGTACTTGACCTAATCGATACCATCCTTCTTCGCCAGGAAACGCCTCTTCTCGTATGTATTTAGTCAATGCATGCAGTTGTGGATCGTGGTCACCGGTCATCGTTAAGTCTACTTGCCAAAGACGATCATTGCCATTTATTTGTTTTACCTGCCCAATACGGAAAACAGAATACATGGAGAAGAGAATTTCTCCTTCGCTTTTGTAATAACTGAAGTCGGCAATGTCGCTGAAAGGTGTCGACGATGTCGATGGATTCACAGCTATTTTAAAGAGGACACCTATTAAATCAGGATTAGATTCATTACTCTCTGCAAAAGCAGTAGATACTGCTTCATCAAAACTTGTCGACAAGAAATTATTGAATAAGATTAATCTACCACTTGTTTTCATAAGTTGGTCAAAGTCTACCGGAGATAAACCTTGTCCACGAAATACGATAAAGAACTCCGAATGGTTCTGCTCACTGTATTGTTCTGAATGCGAATTGAGCAATATTTTGATGGAGACCGCGGATAAAGAAACCAATGTTTATAACAAGGTCGACTTCCATGGTTCACAATGCTTTATTGAGCATGGAATAAAGGAAGCAGTCAAAGATATACCACCAAATTGGTTGGTGGTAAGGATATTCTTTTTCGAGTTAATCGACATCCTTTAATCGAGTAATATTACCAACGAATTGCTCTCGACAGTATGCAAGAAATTCATTAATATGAATTTTGTTGAAATGCATTAGGACAATGTATCCACACACCCACCTCATTTACATCATGTTAATGTAATCTAGTAGAACGTGGAAAGTTATGCTTTTTCGAATAAGAATTTACTGCTACAACTAAACTTTTATCAAGGACATCTGTGTTCCACAGTTGTCGACTTAATTTCGAATATAATTAGGTTTTCTGATTCTAGTCCTGAGATATGCGTGTGTGAATTAAAACTTCAAAGAGTAAGAAAACCAACCAATAACTGTTACATTTTGGTGACATAAGTAATTGTTTTTCCTCTTAGTTTTGTTTTATATTTGATTGTTATTTAGCTTTTGAAACAAGGAGAAGGCAGCAAGACTTGTATTGTTTACCAAACGATTATTCTTAATAGACTTTCAACATAGTGAAGTAAGAGTGTATGTAATTGCGACATTGCACATGCATTTCTTTCTTTCCTTCGTTGCATAAGTATGTCGAAATAAAGTGGGTGTCTCGTACAAAAGTATAAGTAAGATGTTTCGTATTGCAAAGCTATCAGTTCATTTTCACAGCAAAACAACGATCATTTATACGTACACTATTTTTCAATGGCAGAAGTATTACGAACACCATTGAGTAATGTGCTAGAATTAAATGACTCGGTCGAGGTGGCAGAAACGGTCTCTGGTATTCCTGAAAAGATCTTCTCCAAAATGGACTCGACAACTGGTGATATTGAAGAGCCTCCATTGAAAAAACTTAGATCAATTACTGACGATCGATCTCATTCACTTGAAGATCGTATTAAATCAATTTTATCATGTTGTATTTGTTTGAATCGTTCCACATTACCCATGCTCCAATGTGTCAATGGTCATTTGATGTGTACTTCCTGTTTTTACCATCTTTTAGCCGATTGTAAACTCAAAGATCAAGAAACAGCTTGTCCAAATTGTCGGTGTGAAATTTCGAAAAAGGACTGCACTCGGAATCTAGCGGTAGAAAAAGTCATTTTGGAGTTACCAATGGTTTGTGCTTATTGTCCGCATACATGTTCCGGTCGTGAAATCAAATATCATGAATCAGAAACGTGTTCAAAACGACCGACCATATGCGAATATTCCTTACTCGGCTGTGATTGGACAGGTCCTTTTCACTGTCTGGCATCTCATATGACTACTTGTGAATATCCAAAGAAGACTGGTCAACAATTGTTGGATACAATTCGAATACGAAAGCAAACGTATGATGCAGAAAAGAAATGTCTGGAGATTGCACTCGACTTACTTTCGCTCAATGAAATTGAAGTCAACGATCTCGTTCTAAAACCAATGCGTACAGATGATTTTACTGCTCAGCTCTACTTTGAAACGACACGTTTCAAGGCTCTAGAACACACATGGAAACTACGTGCATGCATCAATGATAATGAACCAAATCCACATGCGACAGTCACACGATGGTTAAGCTATCAACTTGCGCTCCAATCAAATGTAAGTGAAGCGATCAATTTGAAATTTTTCATCACCAAAGGTTCTCATAGTGACCCGTCAACTTCACAAATTGTACCAGTAGTGTATCATTTTGAATTCAATCAAAACAACATCGAAACCGAATATTTCAAGCTGCCGATTAGTTCGCAAGAATGCAATCGAATGTTATCATTGCCGTCGATCCATTTTCGACTATGGATAGTGCGTGTAGTACCAAAAAAAGACACTGTGTAAAAAAAAAACTTTGAGTATTTCCCCTATGTTGACATAGAATAAATTTATACTTTCCTTGATTGTACAAAACTATGTATAGTTTTTATTCAGAAATAAAACGTTTGTTAATACTGTTGAACAGTATCTTAGATATGAACATGTTACTTGTAACTATTCTTAGTAC
>CAJNOP010000075.1:630600-711110 GCA_905250075.1 Rotaria sp. Silwood1 | reverse complement strand
TAAGAGGCGAACAACGTTTATACAAGACAAAATTGCCTACTTCTCAAGCAAATTTAACTGAAGTTAAATCTTTCATTCTCGAAAATCATTTGAATGTTGCTTTACCTGTAATGCACGAATTGTTTAGGATTTTATTAACGATACCTGTAAACACTTGTGGATGCGAAAGAAGCTTTTCGACATTGAGAAGAATCAAAACTTATCTTCGAACGACAACAGCGGAAGATCGTTTATCAGCACTTGCATTGCTAAACATTGAACGTGAATTTGAAATTGACTATGATGAAATTGTAAAAAAATTCGTAGCAGTAAAGAACAACCGAAAAATAATATTTTAATTGTATTTATAAATCTTTGCGTGACAGGTTTCGGTGCCATTGTTTTTTGTTTTCATTTTTTTTAATAGTGAAATAATAAAAATAAAATGAACAGAATTACTAATATAGAAACTCTTTTTTATGAAAATGCACGTACACTAACAAGATTTTGTAATTAACTTCTTATGACTTCCTCAGATATTTTAAAAATTTTGCCACACCTAAAAAAAAGACGCTGGCCCGCCGATGATTTCAACAGGTAATTCAGAACAAATCATCATCCGAAATCCAAGTATGGAGCAATTTGAGGAGCTTTATAAAGCGTATTCAGCAATTATTTCATGTCTATGTCGTCATTTATCGATGGCACGTTCAACATTCATATATCATGAGGCATGCTTTCATCCCTTTTGTACAAGTAGTTTTATTCGAGATGAGCTTTGGCTTCAATATTGGACGATGAAATTTCTCAATGGTACCATCGATTCTACTCCATCCTTTCGTTGGGCCAATTTTCGCAAGAACGGATTGAAATTCATTAATCATGCTAAGATATTTTGTGAATTAGCCACTACAACTGTGTCCAATACATGGAATATGTTCCAATCAGAGCAATTTTTCTTTCCTCAACCCATAATTCAACCAATATTCAATGATGTAATTAGTTTTTGAAATGATTATTTAAAAAGACATGTAGAATACGATATAAAAGACGACTTAAAAACATATTTTTCCTACTCATCAGCACATTCGAATTAGAAAACCTCGTCTAACTTTATCAAACTCTTTTTCATGAATAGATAAACGTTGATCACCCAAAAAAATTTTATTCTAGTCTTATTGAAAGAATTATATGTCGCATTGTATTTTTTTTACCTAGATTTTCGAAAGATTCTTGAGTAAATCATATCATGTAGAAAAGACTATTCTACAAAGTCGTCTCATTTCATTCGATTTGATTAATCACATTATGATCTCAAAACAGATCAATAATACATGGATCTTACACAATGTTTCAAATTCAATCAAAATGGCAGAGTTATTTTTATGTTCCTGTGAATGGGGATTTTATTGTTTCCAACTGTTGAGCTTCTATTGCTATTCATCGTCGTGTACACAAACAGATTTCATACCACATGAAACTGTTCCTGGCCTTCATCCTGGTTGTCAATTTTTCGATTTTACTTTTTCTACACTACAATGTTTTTACCATCAATCATATGAAAGGAATGCATAAAATTAAAAAATATTCAAAAAACTCTGTTCGTCAAGTCTTACCTTTTATACAGTTAGGCTTTACTATTAGATGTTCACTCATGTATGGTCTTTCTCATTCAACATTCGAATGTTTCTATGATGATATTTGTATCAATATCAATCAACTAAATAGAGCACTAGACATTTCGTTTACTAAATTTAATCGTAGTGCAACATGATTCTCACTGACAGCTTCAATTGTCTAGATTCTCGATGAGTATTTGCTAGAATCATGGAGTTATTCAGTCAATTATTTCAAATATTTTCAATTATGTGCTTCATCACTATGTCAATATCATGATTCCAAACCAAATAATATTGTCTATATATTCACAACAATGACTAGATTGTAGGATGGATTAACTGCAGCTCTAAGAATTTTCGACTGGAAATCATTACGTCTCTACCGAATCATTATAGAACGATGATCATATTCGTTACAACGCCTATCTTTCTCGTTCGAAGTATGCATGAGAATCAGCTAGAACATCAGCAATGTTTCATTTGCAACGAAACGAACTCTTAATACTTTGCTTTTATTCAATTTGTTTTCTATGCAAAATGACATCATCATAAGATGATTATGCCTAGAGAACAAGATTAAATAATAGTCTATTATTTATTGAATTATCAAAGATGATTGACAATTTTATCAGCGTATTTCAAATACTAATGGAATTTAAACGCTGAGAAAACTATCAAATTGTATAAAAGAACTTGTTCTCTCATTTCTCCAAGAGAAACTGTGAAAAGAAATCAAGTGAATCGAATTTGAATCATTACATTGCTCTTTACTCGAGATTCAGACAATACATGTTGAACATTAATAAAAGTCAATAGGAAGTGGTGTCTCTCTTCTCTTCAGCCGCATTTACCTATACCCAACTTCTTCGTAATATGATATTAAAATAGATTTTTTTTTGTGTTAAATTTTCTATTGAATTATGTAAAACATTCTCACATGATTATGATTGATAATTATTCTGTGTGAAAAACAGTACAAAAAACAGTAATTAAAAAAAAATACACTATCAAAGTTTTGACTAGTTAGAAAGATTCAAGAGGATGTCCTGTGATAAATTTATAATTGAAATCGCCAAGCGTTCTTTTGCATATTTATCGTTGAAATTTTTTTATATTGTACTACTTTATTCTAACTTTCATCGAAAAATCTATTTAGATAATACGAATATCAATGAATATGGAAAAAGATTACCATATCTACCGACAATATATCAGCATTTTTAATTCATCTTACAGAAAAATTAATAATATTTCGATTAATATGTAAACAAGATACGAAAAGTATTATCATTACTTAGCAATTAATAATATATTCATTGTTGATATTAACGTTTTTATTCTCCTACTATCATATTCACTCTATTAATTTATTGTTATCTATTATTATTCGAATTGTTCTCATTTATATTTGATGACATAGGGAATAATATTGAGTTGATATAAGTAATGTAATTATTGTTGTAGATATTGGTGAACATGATAATAAATATATTGTTAAAATCAAATTTTATTGAATAAAATTCTTATAAATAAAACTATCAGAAAAATGTGTCCGACTTTTACTTTCTTTTGATATTTTAATATTATTATTTTATTGATGAAATTCAATTACTAATAAAATTTCCATTCTATAATATATCTTGATTTTCATCTTACTCATCACATTCATCTACAGGGTGTCCGGAAAGTCATTTACCAAAAGTTTTTTCTAGCGATGAGAAAGTTATTGTTATTATTATTAATAACAATAAAATTAACTTTTTGATTCAAAATAATCAATGAAGCAAATCTAAGCATAGTTTGTATGAGCGCCACAAGATTACTTTAGTAATACAGTATCTTTTCTTACCATTTGATATAAGAATTTACGGTAAATATTTTGAGAAATTTCAAAATAACATATTTTGTTATTGTTATTGTTATTGTTATTGTTATTATTATTATTATTGTTATTTAGCAATAACAATAACAAAATATGTTATTTTGAAATTTCTCAAAATATTTACCAGAAGTTCTTATATCAAATGGTAAGAAAAGACACTGTATTACTAAAGTGATCCTTTGATGTTCATATAAACTATGCTTAGAATTGTTTCATTGATTATTTTGAATCAAAACGTTAATTTTATTGTTATTAATAACAATAACTTTCTCACCCCTAGTTTTTTCGTATATCTTTACTGTTTCATTTAACATCAACAAATTTTTTTTTAAATCATAGGCGAATATACCGAGTTTTTATTTATCCGAGCGACTTTCGATGGTATCCTGCGAAACTATTATCTTTGATTGAAATATAAAAACTTTGCTATTTTTGTGAGATGCAAGTAGAACATTATGCAGCATTTTTTCTTTAACTATTTAGTCTTTCTGTAGTAGCTATCTGTAAATTTTGCTTCAAATAAAAGGTGTACAAAATTTTCAATGTACATATTATTGTAGAACTCGAGAAGCTCTATCTAACCATATGAAAATAGCAAAGAAAAAACATCATCAAATTTTGAATTACTCGCATCTCACAAAAAATAGCAAAATTTTTGTATTTCTATCAAAGATAATCGTTTTACAGGATACTATCGAAAGTCGCTCGGATAAATAAAAACTCGATATATTTGTCTACAATTTAAAACAAAATTTGTTGATAATGCTAAATGAAACAGTAAAGATATTCGAAAAAACTTTTGTTAAATGACTTTTCGGACACTCTGTTTTCTTAATCATTTTGTTAATCTTGAAGTTTCAATTAACGATAATTCATTATTTTGTGGTAATAAAGATTTTGTTAATATCGTAGGAATTCATTCAAAGTCTTCAGATCACCTGTATTATTTGTTTGATTTGATTTTAATGTACTATTCAATCTTTTGGTAATATAAGGTCGTTTTATATATAAGGTATTTCGAGCATATCGACTGTATTTTTTAAAGAGAAGAATTTCATCTTTTATTTTTGGGTTTTTTTTTAATAATAGAATTATGATAACAATAAATTAACAAAGAAAAACGTGTTTGAAAAACCTATTCAAGCTGATGTTTTTCTACGAAATTTTTTACTATAATCCCAAAGAAAATGGTATTTTAAATGCCACTGATTATTATTGAATAGCATTATAAAAGACAAATTTTTGAATTTTCAAGACTTAAAAAATATTGAAGAAAGATTCAAATCGATCTATAAATAGATGATAATAAAAAAATTTTATCCAATAACAAATAATTGACGTATTCGAATAATAAAGTAATAGTAAAGACTTAAGTATTGATGTAACTCGTTGTATTGTACGGTAAAATTTTTCAAGAAATGCAAATTCAAATAGATCAAAGAAGCAAAATATGGAATAAAGTTTTGTATGAAGATTATTTTAATATGTTGCATCAATTCCATTTTCATCATTAATTTTATTAACAAATTTTTTTAGCAAGCATAAGTATAAAATCTGTATCTTAATCATTATTACTTGAATAAAAATTCATTGCTACTATTATGTCGAACAATAGATAATGTTTTATAAGCATCTCGTATATATAAACCATTAATTGAATATAATGAATAAACAATGCAATAAAGACGCATCTCTTTTGCAGCTATTTTTAATGTTGTTTGATCATGTATTATTCTTCAATCGTTTGTGCTTGTTGTCTATAAAATATAGAGAGAAAATTATTTTATAAATATTCAATTATATGTAACTGTATCTATTGATCTTGCTGATAATCAATCAATAAATATCATGCTAAAAGAGAACATTCAACAAAATCATTGTTCTAGCTCAAACAAAATGATTTGTAATCAATCAATCGCGAGGGAAGGTAAAACCTATAAAAGCGATTGTAATGAATAAAGTCCGATGTTATCGTAGTGTATTGTATCAAAACGAGTGTATATTTTTAGAAGTATATGAGTCCAAATCGATCACGATTTTGAAATAAATTTTTTTATTAGTACAATAGAGAATAGAGTCTTATTGAAACGAGATCAACTTAGCTATTTATCAAGTCATAACATACTCGAAAATCATTCAGAAATCAATAAAAAATGCGTTATGCGATAATAAGTTTTTATGCATTCTGAATCTACATACGATGTTCTATTATCTGATATATATAACCCCTTTGACAAGAATAAAAAAAAATAGTAGACTCCTGAACCTTGAAAGGAATATCGAAGTTCGAGAAAAAAAAATTTTTTTTTCCTCATGATATAACGAATATTTCAAATCATACAAAAATCTGTGTTCCTATTTCATCCGAGTGTAAGACTAACTACTTCATCAATCATTTATTTATTTCATATAAAAAGAATACAATGTAGCTGTCAACCTCTTTCAAAAGACTATTTTCAACATTAAAGTGATATCAAGGAAACTTACAGATAATATATAAAAAAATTTTTTTTTCTTTTCGTTCTGTTTGTGAGTATTGTACTCCCGTCAAGGAGAGCAACCATGTCATCATAGTGTAATAATCAAAATAGAATGAAAAGAAAAAAAAAAATTTCTATCTACTGTCTACACGATTATTTCATATCACTTTAATGTTAATAATGACCTTTTGAAAAAGGTTGAAAGCTTTACTGTATTTTTATTTATGTGAAATAAATAAATGATTAATGAGTTAATTTATCTTATAATTAGTTTATTCACTTATATGACATCAAACAATATTATTATTATTTCATCCGTTCTACTCAAAAGTCCAATTCAACAGATTTAGAAGAGAAATCAAAAAGAGGACTTTTTTGAATCTATGTACATACAAGTTCTTCAAGGTTCAGAGATTGCATCGCATTTTTCTTTTAGAAGTTGTTGTCTATTTCAGTCTGTAGATCATTATGCACTGATTCATACTAGATATCAATTTATCTCATATAATTAATCGACTTTATTACAGGTCACCCTCAGAAAAAGTCAAATTTGTCAAATTTGTGATTTATAGGTCGTTAGATAGAATAAAATATCTACTCTAGAATGTACTATAATTAATATATATTATGATGCAATTTAAAAATATTATGTAGGTTTTTTTGAACCTTTATATTGAAGAAAATAACTTTTTGTTTTTTAGTGAAACACAAAACTACAGAATGAAATGTAGATATATGTGAACTAAAGACTTAAAACCCATCGTCACGATCACATTCATACTTCAATATCTGAAATATTTATATTTCAAATAATTATGAATGAACAGTACTTTAATCGATATATCGAACGCGAAACAATCAAAATAAATACATATTTGAACTTAATAGAAGTCTTATTAGTATAGGAGTATATTTCATGTGAAATACATTGTAAAAAGAAAGACAATCTAACAGTTAATATATATTTATTACTAAGATAGAGAAAAATATGATTGATTGCCGTTAATAGTAAGAGATCAAACAAAATATAGAAGAATAAGATAAAATTGAGTTAAAAACAAAAGTATCATATCTAAAAAAATCAGAGTAAATTCGCATTGAACGATTAATATATATATATATGTAAATTTACAGATCATAGGATATTATGACCTTGGAATAAATTATTAGTTAATGATAAAATATTCTATGATCAAGTAATAGATTCATATTTAAACAAAAAACACATACGAAATATTATATTTATACATAAATTTATCTACGACATTACGTAAATCAAGGACGAAGAAACAAAGAGAAAATACATATAATGATCATTATTTGTGCTATAAAATTAAATATGTCCACCAAGCGTTATGTAATTGAGTCGTATATAGAAAGATGAAGCTTTTTATGGTCTATGTCTTACTATTAAAAACGTTTTGTGAGTCAATTGTACTAGTATACTATCAGGGCAAAAATATAAAAAATTATCAAAAAAAAAAAAAAAAAAAAAGAACATGATCATTTTTGCCTTATTTTTTTTTTTGAGCTAAAAAACAAATAACTCATTACTCAGGTAAAAAAAAAAGTAATACAAAAAATCGATTTTAAATCGATTAAAACTAAAGACCTTTAATCGATTATTAATAATTTTTGCAATCGATTAATAATCAAAAAATCATCAAAAATATCGAAACTTCATCGTTTATTTTGATTAAAATTGATTTCATAATTGTGAAGAAGTCATTTATCAAAAATGTAAAATATACGAAACTGCATCAACATTTTATCACTTTTTATCATATGAAATTCATTTAAAATAATCTTTTTGCACGATTTTCATAAAAATAGAAAAAATAATCAGAATAATCGACGAAAAAAATTTTTTTTTTTGTACGAGTAGGTACTTTTTAGACATAATTTATATTTGAGTCTTATTTTATGATAGTACATCTAATAGATATAAACCAGATACGTTGATTGATACTAAAAATAAGAAATCTTCAATAATGCGGATATATTCTCTATGATTCATCAGCACCTTTAAAATAATACCTGAGCATGCATTCAAAGACTCTTATATATTTTGTTCGAATTTTCAGACAGATTTAAACATATGGATTCGATTATAATTTTTCATCGGTTTTCGAATGATATAACTCATTTCAAACTAAAAAAAATTTCATATTCCAGTGTTAGTCAGTAGTCTAATGGACCCTCTGTAAAAAAAACAAAGAAACCACTTTTTTTTTATTATCCGATCGATGGCTATTGCATTTTTGTATATATTCGTTTTCATACTGCGTAAGACAATATATGTTCTTATTAACTAGCTTACGAGTCAATATGATATTCTTTTGTTTATTTATTTTTATAATATCAAAATATGTTTTTGACTTACCTGAATCATCATATCGATGAACAAAGGTAAGAATGGTTTTATTTGTATTGTTATACAAGGTAATATTTTTCTTCTTAATTAGATAACAATCATTACAATAGTCTTGTATTCATTTGTTTGTTTTTTCTTTTTTATAGTTACCAATGATATTTTTTTAGCTTACACGTGTGTCCACGTCGATGGATGAAGGTAAGGACGTTTTATTGATATTGATACACAAGGTAATATATGTTTCTTAATTAGATAACAAACCGTCAGAATAGTCTTTTATTCATCTGTTTTTACAATGGCCAAGCATATTTTGCAACTCACATGGGTAACCGCGTTAAAGGAAGAAAAAAAAGATATTTCTTTTTTTTTTTTTCATGGATAGATAAAGCAGTATCTCTTGCTTATTTGTGCATTCAGCCGTGATGTAAGTATATTATACATTTGCTTTTGCTATCTTTTGAGTCGATTTTACATATGTGTTGAACTATGAACATGAAAATATTTTTATTTTATAACGATAGATGACGTATACCATAAAAAAATATTTGTAAAAAGAAAATCAAAATTATTTTTTATTATTGATGTATAAATCTAGGTTTTTATTTTTTTTTTTTATAAAGCTTATACTTTTTGTTTGTAGGATAATCGGATTAAAATCGTTTAGACGTGCTAAATAGATTAAACAGAAAAAAAAATAGTCCATCTATTTTTTATTGATTATTACACTTAAAATGTAATTTACTTTAAAAAAAATCCATTTTTATCGTGTCAATCAACTATATATCAACAAAAATTGAGTTGATAGATTTTCAATCGATTACTAACGATTATTCTACTTATAATAGAACTTTTATTAAAAGTCGATGTTAATCTTGCCTTAGTGAATATCTTGTAAGCAAAATCTCGGTGAACACACAAGATATAGAAGTGTTAATAAGATTTCAAATAGTTGGGTACAAGAGACCTTTTCGATTTTTTTCTCATGTGCTGGAAACTACACATTTAAAGCAACTCATATGCTAAATGTATGGAAATCATACGAATGTGCATAATTGAAGGAATCAATTGAAATAAAATATTAAAAGCTTTTCTGCTCAAGATGGTAGAAAAAGCTCCATATTATTGAGAATATTTAAATCTATTTACATATATAGTTTCCATTTTCGTTCTACCTTTAATAGGCTTCATTATTTAAGCTCTGAAATTTTATTATGAGCCATATCGTTTTGAATACAAATGTGAAGAAAAAAAAAAAATGAAAACCATAATAAAATATAATTAAAATTAATATCATAGTTTTGAAAAATGATCGAAATCAATTGAGTATTACTATCGCTAGTTAGCAATAAGGATAGACTTCTGTTATTAATCTTCGTAGATGATAAGTTACCAGAAATGCAAAATTAAAGCACAATTTTTTTAAATTTATATATGGCTCGATAGAGCATCACGACCCGATCAAGGATATGTACTTGTTATTCGGAATAGATTTTCAGGCGAAAAGTTCATATTTGTTTTTCAGCAACTTATTTTTTCCTGAAAAAGTAGATAGTTGTTGATAATCCACGAATCATCATATTTTTTTGTTTTGTTTGAATTTCAAAAGTGTGTGCTTTACATTCAGCACCAAAAATTGAATCTTGTGAAGTTATTTATACATAACTTTCCTAGATTCAATTTTTCACGTTGAATCTGAAACATACACTTTTGAAATTTGAAAGAAACAAAAAATCGACTAGTTGTTTGTTATCGACAATTGACCTATTTTCGAGCAAATAAATAGGTCGTCGAATAAAAATTGCACTTATTCTTCTATAAATCTATTCCAAAAATAAATGAAACTATATATATATATATGCTTGAGCAGGTCGTGATGTTCTATATAATCATATATAAATAAAACGGAAAAAAAAACTCTGCTTTAATTTTGTACTGGTTGCACCTTAATGTTTTCCATCAAGTATTTCGTTTGTGAGTATTCTTACACGTGCTTGAACAACGATTCAAGTGTGTGAATAAAATTATTAAGTGATCGAACAAGAATTTAAAGTAATTGGGCCCACTAGAAGGCCTCAAATCTTGACTCAAGATGTTTCCACACCACATGACTCTTTTGCTCAAGATGCTCGAAAAATTCATGAATATCAGGAAAAAAATTCGAATAGAATAATTATATTATCTTTTACGAAGATCCATGATTGTGTTATCGTTAGAGATATTTAAGATCTTAATTCAATATCTTGTTCTTAGTTATCTCAATCGTCTGAAAAGTAGAATAGTAATCCAGTTTTAAAATTAAAATCTTTCTAGAATACTCAGAAGTAATTATTTCAGAAAGGATGTGGATTGAATTTGAACAAAAAATACACACGCATACCTACATCTCTACAAAAGAAAAAAACTACATTCAAGCATGAGTCATGTTTTAAAAAAAAAGAGAAGATCTATCAGAAGCATACAGTAAGCCAATCGAAAAAAATTTTATCATACTTTATAAAGTTTGATTTATTTCTTTTTTCTCCCTTATTTAAGCCCCCCCTCAGAAAAGATTTCTTACTTAAGATAGTTCTGTCGGGCTAATATTTTCAGGGATGAGTGGCCCTGGAGAGATACACTTTTGGTAAAAATTTCAGCTCGATTGGTCATACTAGACCGGATTTCCAGCTGATTCACAGATCATTTTTGGTCTTCAGGAGAATCGATATAACTTCGTCATAAGACGAGAAAGAGAGCTCGGGCTGGTTTCAAATAAAAGCCAATGTCAGTACGCAACTTTTATCCGAACAGAATTTTTATATTCCATATTGTTCATTTTTTATGAGCATTTTAGTGGAATGGCCTTAAAATTAGCATAGAAAATGATGATCCAACGACAGTAAATCCTTCTTTTCTCAGCCCAGGAACCAACTATAAAAAATCCGTTAGACAAAAGTTTACTCCCATTGAAACCTTTAAAACAAAAAAAAATATTGGTTATAGCTCCAGATAGAAGGGAAGAGTTCCAATTTTTTTGATTGAAAACTATGTTCTGAGAAAAACGCTAAAGAAGTTTTAGAAAGGAATTTTTTATTTAAATTCAAAAAAATTATAGTAAAATGGCATATTTCCAATATGTTTCCTTGGACTTTTTAAAAGCGCGTAACAGATACAGTCAGCTAACGCCATCTGATATGCTGGTTAATATAAAAATGTTCTATTCAATGATAATTCAAGTAGCAACACAGTTTTTCCAAAACTGAAAAACTTTCAAAAACCAAGAAAATTTCTCAAAGAATATGGTAGTGAAGTCAAAGTTTGATTTGCTAAGTCCTTGAAAATCGGGTCATTTTCCAAAAATCGATATATATATATTGTGAAAGAGGAAGCATCGCTGCATCTTCCTATGATGAAAATTCAATGTCGATATTTTTTTTTGAGAAATTCGATTTTCTAAGAGGAGGGGGCCCTTAAATTTTGAATTTTAGTAAATATATTAAATATACGTTAAGACTTTTTGACTATATAGATAAATCAATGATGTTTCTATTATTTTAGTCAAGATCTTGCGAAAATATAATTAGAACTATCTTTTTTTTTGTTAATCCCAAGACTTTAAGATATTTTTGACATGATGTTTCACTAGGGCGTCAATTAATTGAAATCTTAGTCGAAAAAAAATCACACTAATTGATTTTCAATCTATTACTGAAGATTATCACAATTTTAATCAGGTTTTCATCAAAAATTGACTTTAGTCTTGCCAATCGGGTATAAAAGAGGTGGCAGATATCAGTAAATTGTAATCAGATGCAGATTATTCGGATGAATATATATGAATGAAATAGGGATGATCTTTATCCTCACTGACACTATTTCGAACTCGAAGAAAACATCGGTCATTAGACAGTTTTTAGAATTGAACCGGTCAGCTGCGACTTCAGAAGCAATTCGACAGCATCTAACAGGGAATAACTTGTACTTAGATGAAAATGGAAACGATCATATCAATTTTTTATATACTGTATATCGCGGGCAAATCTAGACTGCTTATTTTTGTTTTTTTAAACTATAGATTATTGAGAGAGAATCTTCAGAATGAGAAAATAGTGCCTCTAAATAGTTCGAATAGTTTATAATTATTTGTAGTCTTGTTTTCATTATATTATGGAGCTAATCCATACTTTACAAGAATTAATTAATTTTACTGGAACTTTTCGTCTTTTTTTTACATCGAGAAGGTCCCTATTTAATTTTCGTTCATTTTATCGTTTACAAATCAGTAGAAAAGTAGAGAAAAATTTAATCTAACTCAAATCACGTATATGAGGACTTACGCCATGATAATTGTGAAATGAAATCCAAATTATAATCAATTATAACTTTGATTTTGTTTCATAAAAATCGGATTTTCAATTTTGATTACGCCCGTAGGGCTTAAAACTTTTAAGGAATTTTAACCCTTAAAATTTTTTATTGAGATAATATCTGCTGCTGAGACATGAATCTATCAATAAGTGAAGTATTTTTTATAAAATTCTTTCTCGTATCTCAAAGTACTTGCTTTGAAGTAGAAGAGCAGGATAATCTATTTTTGTGACTTTATCAATTAAGTATCAACCTATGACAATAGTCGCCAACTTCGTGTTTGAAACCTCTTCTTAATCGATTTTATGGACGAAATTAAGAACATTTTTTTTCATGTTGAAAAACAAAGAGAGTCTCTCTTTCTTCATTGGATAACAAGTGGTAACTACTCTGTAAAAAAAAACACTGTAATACTGAATGTTTTAGAATTCTAGATCTTAGTACTAATATCTGAACCTTTCAAAATTCTAGTTTAATCTGGTTCTGTCTAGAACATTTTTTAGGCTTGAGATAATGGCTCCACCCAGAGAAAAAAAACAAATAAGTAAACGTACTTTTTATTATTTATGCTATTTACTTCTTTTTCTTTTTTTACTTATTCAGCCTTCAAAACGGATATATATCAATCATTTGACCAATTCCTTTAAGTGTTTTCTCAAAATTTTTGAGTTAGATTTTTTATATTAGGGAAAACATATATTACGAAAATAAAGATTTTCTGTAATAGGTTTCTCGAAATTGTATACTTCATTACTTAGTCAAGTTTTCTCGATCTCAAAAGTCTTTGACCCAACTTTACAGAAAATTGCCACTTTCTGAAGAAAATCATACTTTAGTGAAAAAAATCAAGTGAATAATTTCGAGAAACTAATCATAAATTCGGATTCATAGATCCGGAAAGTTTTTGATCAAATTTTATAAAAGATCATGAATGTCCTTCGATCAACATTCCTGACGAACGAATCAAACCCACGATTTTTCTTACACTATTGCCGCGTCACTGACAACGAATCGTTGTCAGCTATTTAGTGGCACAGGTGGAATGAGTGCTTGTGAGTCTTCATTTTATCTTCACACTCTAAAGTCGAAGTGAAAAATAAACGGATTTATCTAATTTACTTGACATTCACCAAAAATAACTACACGTATAATATATGGTTTTATTCATGATCTTAACATCAGGAAATGTTTTGCTCTAAGAATTTGATAGAAAGAAAAAAAATGGTAATAGAACAAACTATGAAAGTCTAAGATAAACATAGAGTTTGATTTAGCCTGTGAAAAACATAGTTTTCCAATGTGAGAATATTATTTATCATTAATCGATTTATTAATAAATTCGATATCTTTGTTTGTTTGCTGAGTATTTGCTTCTAGATCATCTTCAACTTCTACCATCAAACTTTTTGATAGAGTAAATTGTAAGATGGATGCTCGTCGGCGGCGTGAATCAAAATATGAACGTCCAGTACGTGCTGACACCATGGGTAGTGCCGTGTACAATGCAAAAGATGCGCACAGTATGCATCAGTCATTGAATAGTGAATTCATGTTGTATCAACTTATTTTGAAACGTATACTAACCGAAAAAAATAAACAAGGATCAGCTGCAAGTGGCCTATACGAATATTTCAAACCCGAAGACGAAACTGACCAACGTACTATGATAGAATTCGATAAGACATACAAACCAAGTCAAGCTATTTTTTGGTACACACGTGAAAGTTGTATTTATCGTATGCTCAATAAAGCTTTACGAACACAAAATATCAGCCATTTATTGGGTTTCAGTGCTTTCGTTCGTGATCTATATAAGCAATTAGGACAAGAGCAAATACCATTCGTGAAAAAAATTAAAACACCAACAATGAAAGTTTATCGTGGACAATTTATCAGTAAAGATGAAGTTAATCGAATGAAATCTGGTATTGGTCAACTAATTGCTATGAATTCTTTTTTGTCTACGAGTACAAATCTAAATAAAGCCTTAGAATTTGCTACTTCTAGACCACCACCTATTGATACATTAACATCAATTTTACTTGAAATTACTGTTCAGATCGGATCGTCGAGTCGACCATATGCTGATATAAAACATTTAAGTGCATATCCAACTGAAGAAGAAATTCTTTTTACATTCGGTTCTGTTTTTCGTATTGATAATATTACTGAAGATAAAGAAAAAAAAGTCTGGCGAGCAAAATTCACTTTATGTAGTAATGATGATGCTGATTATCAAGAATTTATGCAAACATTAGTAAAAGATGTAAAAGGTAAAGATGATTTAGTATCACTCGGTCACTATTTACTTGAAATGGGAAAATTTGATGAAGCTGAAACACATTATCAAATCTTATTAGAAAATAATTTACTTACAAATGAATATGATAAAGCTACATGTCATCATGGACTTGCACGAGTAAATACAAAAAAAGGTGATTATGATTTAGGTTTAAGTAATATTAGTATTGCATTAAAATATTTATTCAAACAGAATATTGATAAAAATTTAGCTCTCATTGCAACATGTTACAATGATTATGCTTCAATATATTGTAAGAAAGGTAATTATTTAATGGCTTTTAGTTATTATGAAAAAGCATTATTGACAAAACATAACAATGTTACAATAACCTATGCTGGTATTGCTGAAATTCATGTTGTAATGGGCAATTATAGTCTAGCATTAGAATATCAATATAAACGTCTTGGACAACAAATGTTTGAATCACCTTCAGTTATTGCAAATACATATATTGATATTGGTAAAATTTATTCTCTAATGAGAAAACAACAGCTAGCATCGAATATGTTCAATCAAGCAGTTAGAATTCAATTGAGCGCACTCCATCCTGGCCATCCTGATCTTGGATATACATATAGTGCTGTTGGATTGATGTATTCCGAAATTGGTAATGAAAAAAAAGCATTTGAATTTATTCAAAAAGCATATCAATTACAATTAAAATCTTTACCGGATAATCATCCTGATTTTTTTGATACATATGCAAATTTGGGAAATTTATATTTAAAAAAAGGAGATTCAGATCAAGCATTAATTTATTTTAAAAAATTACTTGCTGCTCAAATTAAGACACTATCAGAAAAACATCCATCAGTTGCTGATACTTATTCACTTCTTGGAAAAGTTTTCTTAGAAAAATCTGATTATAAACAAGCATTATTTTATTATAAAAAATCACTTGATTGTCAATTGGAAAGAAAACGATTTGGAGATTCAATATTATCCGATATGTATAAAATTATAGCTAATATTCATTTAAAAGATCGTGATTTAGATCAAGCATTAGAATATTTTCATAAACTCTTAGATAATGATTTAGAAAGAAAAGTATTAGAAGATCAATCATTTATTGATACATACAAAACAATTGGAGATATTTATTGTGAAAAAGGTGATTTTCGTCAAGCATTATTCTTTTATTATCGTTTACTTGATTGTCAATTACAAGCAAGACCATTTCAAGATTCAGCTATAGTCGAAACATATACAATTATTGGAAAACTCTATATGCAAAAACCATTCGATCAAAGTTTACTTCGTTTTGATAAATCTGTTGATGAATTAAAAGAATTGGAAAATGCATCTTTACTCTACGATCATATTGTTGTTGGCGATATTCATTTTGAAAAACGACATTTGGATCAAGCATATACTTATTTTAAACAATTACTTGAAATTCAATTGAAAAAAACTCCTGTTGATCGTCAAGAAGTAATTGATACATATCAAATTCTCGGAAATATTTGCACAGATAGACATGATTTCCAACAAGCATTATCCTATCTTCATGAATTAGTAAAAAATGAATTAGAAAGAAAATCAGTTGATCATCCATCATTAGGTGCGACTTATAAATTCATAGGAAAAGTTTATTGTGAAAAAGGCAGTTTCGAAATAGGATTGAGTTATTTTAATCGACTACTTGATTCTCAATTAAAAATGAAACCATTGAACAATGCATTATTGATTGATTCATATCTAACAATCGGAAAAGTTTACTTGGTAAAACCATTTAATCAATCATTAGTACTTTTCAATGCATTGCTTGACAATACAATAGAAACACATGCATCGACAAATACATCATCAACTGAAGCTCTTACAAATAAGGGTGGTGCACGTTCCGAAGAACGACATCTAGATCGAGTGTTTAATTATTTTCAACAAATACTCAATAATCAACCGACAACACCATTACCAAGTGATTTACCATTAACGGATATATATAAAATTCTTGGAAATATGGCAATTGAAAGAAATGATTGGAATAATGCAGCACTCAATTATCATAAATTAATAGAAAATACACCAATAGAAAGTGAATCGTTAGCTAACATCTACAAAATTCTAGCAACAGTCTACTATAGTAAAAATGACTTGAATCAAGCCATAATCTACTATAATAAAGCTTTGGATAAGGAATTAGAACGAAAAGTAATTGAACATCCATCATTATCGGAAATTTATAAAATTATGGCATATATTTTCTATCAAAAACATGATTTACAAGAAGCACTTCACCATTATAATCGATTACTGGATTGTCAATATCGAGCAAGGCCATTCAAAGAATCATCTATATTCGAAACATATACAATGATTGGAAAGATTTATACGGAGAAGCCATTTGATCAAACTTTACTCCGTTTTCATCAATTAATTGGTAAACTTAAGGAAACAAGTTTATCGACCAATGCATCCCAAATGAACGATCATGCTATCGTCACTAATTATCATTTCGAAAAACGGAATTTAGATGAAGCAATGAAGTATTTTCAAAAAGTATATAAGACTCAGGTGAAAAACTTATCACCAAATGATCCGTCATTACGTGATATGTGTAAAATTCTTGCAAATATTTATATGGAAAGAAATGAAGCCGATCAAGCATTAAAATACTTTCGCAAGTTACTAAAAATTGAATACAAGAAAATGCCAATAAACGATCCATCTCTTATGAGTATCTACAGGGTCGTGGCACATATTTATGCAAGACAGAATAATTTTGATAAAGCAATACAATATGTCAATCGATTTATTGATTGTCTACTTGTACAAAAGGGACCGAGTGTTTTGTCTTTAGCAGATGCATACAAGATAATGGGAGATGTTTACTTGAATCGGCATCATTTGGGTCAAACGCAGCGTTCTCTCAGCAAATTATATGCAAATGAACCAGAAAGACTTCCATCAGTGAGTGATGTCTATAATGTTGTTCAAAATGTTCATATGGAGAAACGTCATTTGGATGGAGCAATCAAGTATTTTATAGAATTGCTTTTCAGTCAACGAAACAAGTTATCAAAACAGGATCCATCAATAATCAGGCTGCAAAAAATTATCGGAAATATGTATTTGAACAAACGTGATTTTTATCAAGCATTATCATTTTTTCAAGAATTACTTGTTGATCAACTTCGCAGCAATCCATTTGGAGACTTGGCTTTAGCCAATATCTATGAAATTATCGGACATATATATACTGAGCTTATCATGCCTGATCTAGCTCTGGAAAATTATAGACAATCTCTATCAATCTACGAACGAATGGGTACGTCGAACAATGGTGCAATTAAAAAAATCAAGAGTGAAATGCGCAAGCTTCTCGTATCTGATGACACACTATAATGCAAAAAACTTTCACTTGCTTGTAGATAGCACCACGGTGCTAATACGGACACCACCTCTACCGCTGACTTTCCTTTTCTCTTTATCCTTTTTTTATTCCTCGTTTCTCTGCTGATCTCTCTATTACTCTATCGTATACAAGCGTGTGTTTTAATGAAAATAATTACATTCTAGAAATATGAAGTAGCTCAATAAGCATAATTACCGAGGGTGGCGGTAAGCTACTTCTTCAGTTTTTCTTTACAATTATAATTTCCTATTTCTTTGCAGCTTCGAATGGCATGAGAACAATATTTCAACCATGAAATACTAGAAAAAAAAAGTAGAGTTGCTTACTTGGTTCTACCTTATCCTCGAGCTACTTGAAACAGAACTTGATAGTTGCATACAATATATTAAATTTTAGGCGAAACCATAAAAAGACAGCATTAGACATGTTCTCTCGTAGTGATGTATCCAAGTGTATCATGCAGTGATCAAGATTAGATGGAGTTCGATCGAGTTGAAGTGCGAAGTGGCGCGTAGCGAACAGAGACGATCATCCATGAAATATCTTCATGCCAATGACAAAATGCAAAAAAAAATAGAATTTCATCTCCGTTAAAGAAAAAGAAAATTTTCCGGCATTTGCGCGAGGTTACCTTTACAACTGCCCTTGCTTCCTTCAATAATGGTATCAAAAAGCATTAAGCCCTTTCACTGAAGATACTTAGGACTGACCAAAAGTTCTGCCATCATCAAATAAAAATACAAAGAGAATTGGATACTTCGAATTTTATTTCATCAAATGATGGCGAAACTTTTGATCAATCCTAAGTAAAATAATGCGAAAATAATTGGATTAAAAATATAACTAATTCTTGTTTTGTTTGATGCTAAATGAATTATGATAATGAAAGATCTTAAATAGGTCGAATCAACCAATTATTTTACGATTAGAATATTAATGAAGATATGAAAATATGGTGTTGTGAAATACATACCGAACTCTTGAAATCCAAGTGATGCTATAGATTACAAAAAGAAAAGATTCGAAAGAACAACTAATAGAGACTTACATGTTAAAGCTTTTGAAAGACACTTGAAGTCATTGAACGACTTATGAACTTATGCAGTCCGCAATTTTCTTCTCGGAAATTAGTTGATGGTAAAGTCAATTCAAAGACTAAGCTCGTATTGAATGACTCTAAGCGTCCATGTGTTATGAGAAGAATGTAAAAAAACTTTCATGGTCTTACTCATACAAGATGGATCAGTAAAACATGTTTCTTCAGGAATGACTTCTGAAAAACAAAAACTTTCTTGATTTATAATAGTATGAAGTACACAAATGCTGTATGCATTATATGTTAAATGGTCTTGTGATGTTGAAAAACGAGAGTATTCGATAAAAAACAGCAGCATACTCTGATGTTTTTTGGCAACATTTATGAACGCTTAATATATTCTTCTTAAAGTTAGAAATACAAAATTCTCTGGAATATTTGTAGATCCATATCGACATGCACGCTTCAACCATATGTAGATTTATAAGACGTTTATTATATACAATGTAACTAGAGAAATGGAAAACAAATGATCGTTTATTCATTGTTGTCATCGTCGTCGTTCTTCGTTGCTATGTGTAACGACGGGAAAAGTGTGAACTTGATTGACAGTAAGATGTCATCGACGATTGATGCACACATTTGTTTTCTCATAAATTTCGAGTAATACAACAATGTTTGAAATAGGAGTTCCCAACACGACAAGATATATGAAATTGGCCAAAACAAGACTTGATTGAAGTTCTAATACAATATCTGGTAGTGACTTATTCATATTACTGATTAGAAAAACAGTATATACAGGTAAAAAGACGACAAAATGCAGTATCGAAACAACCAAGAGTTGTATAACCATGCGTCTATTTTTTCTCCATACATTTTTCTGCAACATTCGCTGTTTCTGATGCAAAACTCTCAGAATGACAAGAGTATTGAAGTCAATACTAATTATTATAGGCAAGAAGATGGCATAAACTATATCAAATGTACCCATAAACAGTTGCCACTCATAACATGAACCACCGCATAATTGATAAGTATAAGTAAACTTTTCAGTGCATGAATACAACAGGACTCTGCCACATGAATAACTTACTGTCATCATTAGGAGTAGAATCATCGGTAGATAGTGTTTGATAATCTTATGGCTATACGAATAGTTATAATGACATACAATGCTTGAATATTGTCTTACTTACCGAGACAAAAGTTGTGATGAAAAATTAGTAGATAACGTTCGACGGCCAGATGGGCATTGTAATACAAAGAAGACATAGTGAGAGTATAGTTCAAGTAAATCCAAAATTTGCAAAAATTATATATAGAAGATAGTACTTCGCCTTTTGAAAAGTATATAAGTGACATGGGTAGTTTACAGGTAATCTAGATTCGAAATAAATTGTACTGCTAAACATTTCTCCTAGGGAAATACCGTAGAATGATACAACCGATTCGAGTTGATATGCCGATTAGAAGAGGCAAAAATTTCTAATGAAGCCTAATCAGTTCAAATGAACAAATTTCCACATAGTTCGTATTTCTAGATATCAATAGTTCATAGAATTATTCGAAACTGATAATAAGCCTATAGGGCCACTTTCATGCATTTTGTTGTGTTACTAATAGAATGGAACAGAAGACAGTCGAGTACGAGAAGCGAAATCCAAGACTATGCTGACACAGTGAAAAAGGGTACCCAATATAATAGACTGTCTTTCGGCTACATTTATATATAGAGTGTTTTCCAGAGAATTTTTATAATTTATTATCGTTTCCTTAGTTAGCTTTTTGATAAAAATGCAGGCGCCTCCTGTATATATTATGGTCTCGAAAGGCTCATATAAATCGGATCTAATTTGGAAATTTTCTAAGAATTGAAACTATCGTTTTCCAGGTCTGGACCAAAAATGATGACCTCGTAAATTACAAAGTGTATGAGACAGGGTGAGCCCAACAGGATAGGAATCAAAAGAATTGAGCTTGTCTCACGAGATTAAAGTTTTACAAGCCTCATCAAGCAGACTAGAACTATTAGTTTGAACCATCTTCTGACTATCTTGTATTTTCTGAATTTTTCAACGTAAAGAACTATAATAGTTACCTAGTGGTCAAAAATTTGCGACTTTTGGATGTGTGTTTCAGAAAGAATAAAGTTAAAATTAACTTTTTTCAAAATTTCACTCTGTTGTTGAACACAAAATCTTTTTACTAAAATGGCTGCGACAAGGCTGAGATCTTTCGTTAAGTTCCTGTTTTGTTTATCGAAATTCTATTTTGAGGTAATTTAAATATCATATTTGAAATACACATGTAAAATTGTGTGGACTGGTATGTGTTTCACACTGAAAATTGTGGATCGCGTCGGAGCGAAGAGTGAGAAAAACTAAAAATGTTCAGGTATCATCGATGTCTACGCTATTCGATGCTGTCTTTTATACGCATTCCGAATATGATATTTATATTAATTAAAAATCAACTTTTGATAAAGTAAACAGAGATTTAATGACAAAACCTCGGTCATTTCGACGCTATTTTTGTCAGAAGCCCCTTTTCTTAGCAATACGGGAGAATTCTGAAAAAAGCTAATTCGCGGCTTTGTTCTGCCCTAAATGATGAATCTAATGATGTCAGAATGAATGAATTACCTAATTACTCAAAAAACCAGGTATTTTTACACGATGACTGATACTGGTTTATCGCAATAGCTCATACATGCACTCCTGTCGAGTATGCATATAAGTGTAGAAGTGTCTTTCAAATCCTTTCAAACCGATTTTCGATACTCACTAAGATAGTACTAATTGAATTGTTCAAACTAAAACTTCCCGTGGAAAAATTTTTTCGTATAGTCTTTTATTTAGTGAAAGAATTTAAAATTTTCATGTAAACTCAAAATCTAGTCATATATTTCAATGCCTTTGTAGCTTTTTTCTCATAAGCAGATCTAAATAGAAAAAATCGCACCTGTCTATAGCCGTTAATGCGACACATTCAATAAGCCCTAGGACTACTCATACTCATCTATAATAGAACAAAAAAGTATCGTGACAATCAGAAAAAAAATACTAAAAAAGTGTTTGCGTCCAGTCACTAGGTAGAATTTACTATATTTTCACAAAATAATCGAATTTATCAAGGCAATTTGAAAACAAGAAGAAAAGCAATAGCTGATAAAAATCTTAATAGATTTGATTTGAAAAACATATGCAATATTTCACTTTTGAGTAGTATAGGTTCTAACATAAAATTGGAATAAATAGCTTTTTTTTTGAGAAGTCCAACTCAAAATCTCTCAAATTTTTTAAATAATTCTCTGGATAAATCGATTGATGTTATTCATTTACCTCAACATGAAGTACGTAAATGTATACATTGCCATTTATCAAAAAAAAATAAAGCATATTGTTCCGATAAGAATCGGCGCAGTGCAACACAAAGGTATAAAGTAAGATAATTGCTATACATATATGTGGCAGAATCTACTCAGTCTGTGACAAGTATAGCTGAAATACAAACTTGTGAAGTCAAATATGCAAAAGGCGTGTGAAAATATGAACCAGATGCCTTCACTTCATCAGCGTTAGTCTTCTGATCGTTATAGTTTTATCATTCTACACATTTCCTAATTTTGATATTTACGTGAACAAAATTAATTAAAATGATAATCAGAATAATATGATTGTTCATGCGAGTTCGCAGGTCAGGTATTCGAAAAATCCAATAAAATAGATAAATCGAGCAAGCGACAGATGGAATGAGAAGTGTGCTCAACATGATGAACCAAACTTTTCGACTCAACGTAACGTTCACATACATCGATTGAACGACGTTGGAACTGTTACTTGATATGAAACTCATTTGGTTTAAAATTATCTTTTGTAATCTAGAAAAAATGCTTAAGAAATGTATTTTCTTATAGTTTCATTGAAAGAAAAGAAATCTTGTCTAGTGTTCAATTGCAAGTTCGTGATGATTCAATAGAGACTTACCTATTAATTTTCAACCATCTAAATATTGCAAATTGAGAAAGACAGTAAAATCATGATTCAGTACATCATGTATACTATCTTAAGTATATATTTGAACGATTTTTCTCTTATATGTTTATTATTTTAAGATTTTCAATATGATAGATTAGAGAAGGGATGTGAGTATGGATATGAGCGCTTGAAGAGAAGATCGCAATGCCATTTATAAGCACCGGTACATCCTCTATCCTATATTTTCACATTGCATTCAGGTCGTTTTTTACAGAACTAGCATTTTGTTTATGGAAATATGGAGCTTGGTTTTGCTTGGCCATTCTAGCTCTGCGTTAGTTTTAAAAAAGCTTTTATATAATGAACCAATAAAAACTAGAAAAGAGCTTTCTTTTTGCTGTAACTTTATCTTTGAATTTATATTAAGATTAAAGTCCTTCATCCAATATATACTCTGTGCAAGAACGATATAGACGTTCAGAATTTTTCTGATGTATAACCATTTGTTCTCATACATTTCACATAACAACTAGTAAATTACATTTTAAATGTATTCATTATTAAAAGCAGTCACGAAGATTATGGATACATTATAGCTTGACTACGCCTTTTAAATAATTTCGAATAAAATTTTAAAACTATTTTTACATGAAATGTACATAGTCAAATTCGTTACTAAGCTCCTATTTGTATTTACCTTGGCGGAAAAACCTGCAACACGGAGGACAACAGACGCATTCAAAGCAAGAAATATGCCTCTTAGAGATATGATAAAGCGCAATGAACTGTGTTCAATCACGTAACTGAAAGTTACAAGCACCAACAAATGTATCAGAAAAGTTCATTTGATTGCATATCTGTGACGAAGAGCATTCCATCATATTTATCTTAAGATTGTTTGCAATTATCAACGGACTCAGATGCATAAACGAAAGGTCTTACATTCAAACATGATTAATATCTAGTTTACACTTGTCTGAATGTATCTTATTCAAGAAACTTATTCAAATATGAACAGACGGTGCGAAACGCGTTTTGAAAAAAAATTATAATAAATACATTTGGAAACGTTTGAAGTCTACGCAAATGTAATTTAGCGTTTAATTGTCGTCATTCGCAGTAAAAAAAACGCATTTAGACGCATCTAAAATGAGTTTCATGAATAAATAGATTTTGAAAATGCAGAAAGACTTGCACAGTAATTAAAATAGCAGGTTTTTAGTTGCTTGAAAAAAAATAAGAAGAAATGCGTCATAGAAGATTAATTTTAGAGAAACATTAATAATTAAAAATATAAAAGTGTTCATTCTTGCAAAAATCAAACAAATAAACTGTATACAATAAAACTTCTATTAAAAGAATATCTTCGCAAGAAAAATTTCAGAATATAAGCTTCTTTACTTGTTTATGGATACAGTATCATTTGAAATATTCGATTTTCCATTAATATCCTTGTTGTCATTAATTGTTTGAATATTATTGTTTAATATAAGATCGTATTGTATGATATTTAACAGTTTGTAATAAATAAATGAACAGCAGTTTTATGACATTATCCGAAAATGATGAATAGGAGAAGAAGAGGAAGGTACATATATGTTCGTTTAAAAGAAGTTAAATTAGCAATTGAAACTGTAAAAGACGATGTTCAAGTTCACAATAGAGAGCGTTCACCTACGGAAAATGCATTTTCAGCAAAAAATCATTTCGTAGGACCTAGTCCTTCTTCAAAAATCGAAGATGTTCACCTAAGTGAGAGATTCATTGATAGAAGCTTTACTATGTATAAATAAATATAAGAGATATGTGTTGTAATAATCAATAGACAGTATCGAACAGAAGATTGTTAAAGTCTTCTCCCTAAAAAAAAAAGTCATTTTTCATCAGAATGGTTGAAATTTAGATAAATACACAGGAAAATAGTCCGTGATTTGATCTCTCATAGACGGCAAAAATTTTTACTCTGCATCTCGTTTTTTTCCGAGAATTCTTAGTTTACGATATGTCAAACGCGCAACCCAAATTTCTTTGGCCAGGTTCGTGTAATATATTAAAAATTAGTTCTTGTTGGAAAAAGCACGGCAAAATGAAAGGCCTCACAGAGTCCTTGTTTTTAAATAAGCTTTTTCTATTATAATATAAGAACACACTTTTATAGAAACGGCGCCATTTTTTAGGGCTTTTTTAAGTCACTGAATTTGTGATTACTTCTTTCCGCTTAAAAAGTAAGAATTTGAAAAAGAGAACTCTGTGGTGTCCTACATCGTGACAGGCTCTTTCAAACAAAAAAATTAAAAATATAAAGAACGAACCTGAACAGAGAATTTTAGTTTGCCAAATGAGCTATGTTTGACTTTGTCTTGGCCAACATCTCCCTCAAACGTCATAGTTTCTGGTCTGAGATCGATTTTTGAGGGGAGAGAAGGAAATGCCTTAATCGAAATATATTCTCATGATGAGACAAATCTACATTGGCTTAAATTTTTAATGAAAATCTCTTCCGAATTCGAAGACTCCGAGCCTTTTACCAAGTTCAACTATAGAAATTTTTCAAGGACGAGGTCTTCTATTGAGTATCATGAATTTAAAAATTTTTTAAATAAAAAGACTGTTCAAAATATGCAAATGATCTTGAAGATTTTGGAAGAATTTTTCACAATATTAAATGTCCAACAATTATATTGATTTGAGTCTTTTATGATTTTCAGCTCAAAACCTTGAAAGCTAGTCACACTTTCATGTAAATATACTAATCTAAGTTTCAATTTATCGAGATATTAATTAATTTATAGAAGAGTGAGATAAATAATGTATTACGTTGAGTAGATCGTTTCTTCAACAGAGTTTTCTCTTGTGTTGCAGATGGGACTTATTAATTTCCACAACTTTGTTATAACTACTAAAAGGCAGCCATACTCTTTTTCTTTTATTGTTCGTCATTAGTTTGTTTTTTATTAAATTGAATTTCATTCCATTCAAGTAATACCATTAAAAGCTTCTCAAGAAGAAGAAAAGGCTTTTTCTAACTTACGTGATAAACAAAAAAACTAGAAGGAATTTCTATAAAAAGCCTACTAACAAATTAATTTAATATATATATAATGCCACATTCTAGCACAAATATATCTCTACGACCAAGATTCTATCGGTTAGCCCATGTTGAATTTTCATTCTATACGTGCCTAACTTAATACATTCGACGCGATTCAGTTTTCTTAAAAACCTTCTTTGAGATATTCATTTTCATGGACAGTTAGCTTCTAATAAATGCACTTACTGATCTTCTCATTATCTTCTACTGATTATGTATTGTTCTCTTCTTTATATCACTACACGATAGGTTATTTTTTTGCGACCAACTGAATAATCGCTCAACTTACGTTTTCGTTCTTTTACATGTTATAGGTAGTACGTGCGAGATAGGGAAACGAAGTTCTTCAGAAAAAAGCTCAAAGGTCGTGAAGTTTATGGACTTCAGAATTAAGACGGCATAAATTTGAACATGTAGAAAGACAAAAAAGACGTTTTGATAATATTCGCAAGACCGTCGCATTCAGCAACTGTGATAGACACTGGAAAAACACCAATATTCAAAATGAGCGCGTTATGAAAGCACAAATTATATTAGATTACAATAAAGGAAGACAAGGTAGGGATCTATTTGACCAGCTATCAGCATACCATACATATCTCAGACGGTCATTAAAGTGGTACCGAAAGGTGGCATTTGAATTGATTGTTGGGATGGCACTAGTTAATAGCTATTTGATATACAAGGAAAACTATGCCACAAGCAAAGGGACCATTCTGCAGTTTCGCGAAAGTCTTGTGAAATCTTTACTCCTTGGTGTGTCATTTAAGAACCTAAGGCCTGGTCTGAGACAACAGTTAACAAGTCATTCGAAGCGCAAACTAACGGGTCACGAACTTGAAGACAAGAAAGGATCTGCCCGTAATCCCCAAAGACGCTGTGCTAGCTATTACGAGAAATTCAGGCAACAACAATCAAAAGAAGTGAGCCTGGCGACAGTATAGAAAATAAAACTTTTTGTTCTAATTGTGACAGATTTTTTTTGTCTTGATTGTTTTAGTGAGACACATCATGTGATGCAATAAATGATTCAAAAAATAGCGAAGGCAAAGCAGATGGCATATTATGTGTAACCTGCCACCTAAGAAAGAGGTCAAAGAAAGTGTTTTCTATTAAGCTTTTTGTTATAATATAGTGAGACTCACCAATAGGTCTCATCGCATCGAATGTATTAAGCGATCAATAGAATTTATCATAATTATCAGATGCTCAAAAGAGGATACATAATAGAAAATGAAAATAAAATAGAGAAGGTATAATAAAGGCAAATCCTGAAAATAAAATATAAGAATAAGACGTAAGATTCATTCGCGAGTTTTTTTGCACTTAATGAAATGCTCAAGATAATAATAGAATGTGTTTTAAAATGCAAAAGAAAAATTGAATGAAAGAATAACAAATATTCTTGATCAGTACTACTTAGATATAAAAATTGAAAGATCTTAAATTATGTATTCTTATTCAATCATTATTGTCGAGTTTAATTTTCAGTGGCTGTTACTCGATAACATATTTACATACAAAAATCTCCAAACAAAAGCTTTCATTTCTATACTATTTTATTTTTAAGTTGTTAGTTATTAAATAGCAAATTGAATAATTATTCAAAAAGGAAACGCTCGACTTTTTCGATTAGATCTAAATTGATTCAATGCATCAAAAATTTTTTATGAAACTATCTAAAATTGGCGCAATAGCAGTAGCCAAGGTTCTAGAACAAAAAAATAACATCTAATAAATATGGAAATAACTTACTGTAAATGACGCATAGTTGCAAATAATAACAACTATATGTGAGTCAATTCTTGTTAATTTTGACGAAATTTTTTCTTAATGATATCTTCCATTGCATAAAAGTAAGTTTGTTTAATGAAGAACAGCATTCAGGATAACAACATATTTGTCATTTGCCTGTCAAATGAGATAGTGAAAGGGAGCAGTGACTCAGATAATGACGACTATTAATTTCTTCAAATATATGAACATGCCGATAAGTTAGAACCAACTTTTGGATTGTTTAAAAACGACTTGTAGTACAGATCATCTTTGAGAGAGGCATGTTTAGGTTTCCAAAATATTGAATTTCTTTATTTGTGAAAACTTCAGACATAAAAAAAGAATGTATCAAAACAATAAGCTACAGAACTTTATCAGAAACTTTCAAAAGTTCACAATATTTAGCGAAACATATCATGAAAGCGTAGGTACATGAATCTACCTTGTCATTGTTTCAAGATACACGTATAAAATATATAAATTCTTGCAAGACAGAAATGCTTGATATCTTTCCAACAAATAACTGATAAAAATCAAGAGAAAAATGCACGACTGCCCCCGAGAGTTTTGGCCTAAAGTACTCTTTAGAAATTAATCAGTGTTACCAGCCGATATTATGAGCCAACATCCATGTGTAAGTTTGAAAGTTATTTTTTATTGTGACTTGCCCGTTTTTTATGTATTAATTGTCACAGCTAAAGCTGCTTTAGGATTTGCTCGATATAGATGTCTGAGAGAAAATCCTTATCCGATTATCGACGATTCTCAAATAAACGTTGGTTGTAGTGTGGATGAATCTGTGGCTGTACTTGAAATTTTGATCTTCTATTCACACCTACATCTCAAAGTGATATCAACATCTTCTCAATTTCAATACGATAATATAGTTCGATTGTGTAGAAGTTCACTGTGATGTCCATGTTCTCAAATATCCAAGCACTATGAAAAATTTGTGAACATCAGTACTTTTTTTGTTGATCAAGAATGCTTCTATCATTTCGTTGTCCTATTGTTGATGCTCTTTCTATTGATGTATTTAAAATAAATTTTATTTCTATGATGAACATTTTATTAAGCACTGAAAATTACGCAAACTTTATTTTCAAGCCTTTCAAAGATATTGCTCATAATTCTTGACCTATAAATCTTACAAAAATTCTAATTCTAATCAAATGTTTAATACTTTCGGTTGATCTTTGTAACCTGTTGATAAATGTAAAAAATATTTTATTTAAAAAATTTTAACGCATCCGTTCTCAAAGAACATGTATGTAATTTTTCTATCTAGTATGCTTGTATAAAATTTTTTGTTATGTAAATACAACCAATAGAAAAAAAAATCATGACTTATAATTTATTTTTTTCAACTGCTTCATATTTCAAACTATGTTCTTTTCTACTGATATAGTCAATCAAAAAAAAATATGCTTTTTTCTTCAAAGTATAATGATAGACAACCATCCAGCAATGAGAAGAATACCACCATATGGTGTTATAGGACGAAATCGCGTATCATTACGAATAGCATGAAAATACATTGGACCACAGAAAAGTACCATACCACCGAGAAATAAAGAACCAGTAACCATTGGTCGAGAAACTAATGGTAAACCAAGTAAAGCTACTGAATGTAGTAAATGATATGTTTGTGCCAATTCAAATAACTAAATCAATAAGAGATAAAAAAATAAAAAAACTAGTATAAAATTATTTATCAACTTACACGTCTAAGGTCATCGGATGTATTGTCTTTCATCATATGAGCTCCATAGACACCTAAACAAATAGCCGATGCACCAGACAAACCAGCACAACGAATAAAATTGTTCGTAGTTGATGATAACATTGAACTTGAAACCAAAGATTTTGCTGCTACAGGTGGTGGAGGTGGTGGTGGTGATGGAGGAAGTTGTTTAAGTCTAAATTAAGAGACTAGAATATATTAATTAGAATAAAAATAATTCAAACCCAATTGATTTAAAGAAACTATTCGTCCATTGAGCAAGATCACGAATAAGTGGTGTGTCCATAAATTGAACGAGAAAAATAGATATAAATAATCTGCAAAATATTTCAAACAAAATACATTTGCGGGATTGGTTGTTTTTTTTTTTTCTTTTTCTTTTTTAAATTGAACAAGAACTTATACATATTTTTTTTGTTTAATTAAAAAAAAAACAAATAAAACACATAATGCATAAATTAAAATATGTTTATGACTGTTGTTGACGTCGTGATGTCTTCCATTGTTCGATCGTTTGTTTTAATTCCGTTTGTGGGATAACATCTTGCATACGTAATGGATTTCGATTAAATGGATCTGTTTGATCACTATATTGAAATATAATATAAATGTTAATTTAGACTGTAATAAAAAATTTATATATTTAATACCTAAGAAGATGTCGAGCAATAGTTGCACGATCGATAATTTGTCGAGAACTAGGTAACATAACAGGATCAATCATTAGAGTACTTGTGATTGGATCAAGATATTCATCTGGTGCATCATCATATGCTGCATCATTTTCTTTTTGTTGTGCAGCAACATTCTAGAAGAAGAAAGCATCAATCAAACATAATTTGACGTATTAAAAACATGATTATCTTCAATATTCGAACGATCGATTAGATTAGATCGAACATGAAGAAAACTATATCTGTTAGTATCTATAGTAAGATTGACTACAGAGTTTTTCTTTAACGTTTACTGTAAAAGACTCGTTTCCCATAAATATCTTCTTGATTAATTTGATTCCATTCAATAGAATAGTAATATATACATGTATTTTCGTTTTAACTGAATTTGTAACAAATATATGTCCTTTTAATATGTTCGACGGTTGTTGTGATATTTTTATCATTGAAGAACTTAGAACTTAAGCAAAGTTTAAGCTTCCAAAAAAAATTACAAATCCTCACTGTCTCAACTTTAATTTATTCTGAAAAAACTTTTCAGAATTTTTAAGCTCTAATTTCTTCCGTAACATTTATGGCTAGTTGTTTTGATTCAAAAAAACAAAAATAACCAATAAATTATCTCAAAAAGTTAAAAATATGAAGCTATTTGTATTGTGAAAAAACTAATACGGTTTAATTAAACAATATTAGCCACGATCATGACGATGATCATGATAAACTTCTGTACGTATGGGTAAACAGATTTAAAATGTTAAAAACTATCAGATAAGAAATGTAGTGTTGAAACCAATAAATATCAACTGTGAAGGAATAAAAAATATTCTGAATTTTTTTTTAAATATTAGAAACAAATACAACAGAAAGCTATAGTTATAATTACACTATTTAGTAAACCGCAAGTTTAGACAGTCATGAGATAGGTACATCAATCAAGGATTACTTGATCGATTGTATCTACGGTCATGAGTATGTGTGAAGATTGAATAACTATCATCAGATTGTTTTAAAAAAAAAATCTTAAAATAATGTTTGTATAGAACACTATTTTAATAAATTATTTATTTCAATTAAAACCTATTAAGCTTCAAAATCTGAAAACGGTTTTAATGGCTCAATTTTCTAGAGCAAAGTTTGCTGTACAAGTTGTGTTATTTACTTTCCTATTTTATCTTACATAACAGATTTTGTTGATTGAACCAGAATGGCCTTTTTTTTTTAACTTTGTACAGACACAATTATGGACTTTTTCATAAAACTTATTGATAGTCGTTTCATCTTATCCGTAAAAGAAAATTGGAACGTATATTATCGAAAATTGCAAACTATTCGAACTCTCAGGCTCTAAACAATTGCTTTTTAATATCCGAAAGGTGGCCATTTCCAAAAAGAGAATTTAGAAAGAAAAATTTCATTAATAATTTATTACTTACTTTAATATGTTCAGTGAGTTTAAGAAAAGCATCAATTCTTTCTCTTGGATGTCCAATACGATCAAGTACTTCAACTGCTTGTGGAAATAATTGTTCATTATAAGACCTTTAAATAATAAAAAAAAAAAATTTTTTGTTTCTTTTAAATTTCTTTTGATCTAATGCATTTTCTTACATTCCATCATTACATACAGCAGCATAAAATTCATCATGTTGAGAAAAATTTAAATAAATATCTGTTACTTTTGCAACAAGTTTTTGTGGTTCAAATTGATATTCACTTAGATTTCGTACTTTTAAATTACGTCTTTTAGGTCCAACCTTAAATATTATTTAATAAAACAAAACTAATATGATATAAAAAAAAAACAAAGAACGAACCAAATGTTGAAGAAAATAATTAAGCATTAAAGCAAGTCGTTCACAAATAGCTGGTTGACAAAATATTGATTGAATATTTTGTGTTATCATATCAAGAATAATTAACTGAAACAATAAAATGAATTTCTTCTTTTCAAAAACATATTTTATTCTATTTACTGTCTTAAGACCCATAATATTTGTATATCGAGCCATTTGACCTGTATGTCGAAATGTATTTTCAAGATCTTGTCTTTGTTGAGGAGGCATACTATTCCATTCACCACGATCCATGGCTTCTTGATTTTCTTTTAAACGAGTCATATGCTAAATAAAATACATCATAATATTCAATATAACGAAGGAATTGTTAAGTGATAAAATCAGTTCTCATTTCAAAATTGAGTTTATTATTTTCCTAAAAGTTAATCGATGTTGTCAATCTTCTATAGTGTTACGCAATTCATGTTGTATATGAAAATTTTTTAACTCTCTTTGAATTTGAATCATATAGCAAATGAAAGCTCTTTCTTTATTCTGTCAAAGGTATATAAAATATGATTCTTTCCATTTTATTTTAGGTAACATTGTTCACTGGTATATACAATTTGAATACATTCATGATAAAACTCATTCACTATTGAATGATGAAAGTAAAAGATCCACAAAGACAGTTTTAGTCAAATGTATAGTGTTAAAGATTTTTAATCAGCACAAAAAATTGAGCTGATCTACATGTATTACAAAAAACGTCCAAGGAATTCAACACTGGTCTTGTCAAAAAATCAAATTAATTAAAACATTGGTTTTTATTATTTACTCATCAATTATTATAGATTTCAAAAAAAAAAAAAATTTAGAAATAACTTTTCGTAGTCAAACTAATGTTTTGATTGACTTTTTTGACATACATAGATCGACTTAGCTGTTAATGCTAATAAAAAATATATTATTTGTTCTAATGAATAGTTTGATTATCCTAACTGAAACCTGTCAAAGATTAGTCAAAAATTGAGAATTTTTGACACTCATGAACATTGTATGTTTGTCTGAACTATTTTAGTCATAAATTAAATTCAGAATAATAAAATCATTTTGTAAAACTTTACAAAAACCTATCAAAAAATATATAATTCAAAGTGGATTATGACTCTATGTGAGCACGGATTTCATCATTTAACGATTCTTCTTCTCTTTTTATGAATAATTACAGATAAAGCTTCATCTAATAAAAAATTTGCATCATTCATAAGTAAATTAATAAAACGTAAGAAAAGTGGAGCTTCAGCATCATCAATATGTTCTTCTGCATAGGATGCAAGTTTCTAAAATAAAAACCAAAAATTGAAATTTTTGATAATATTTAAAAAAAAAGAAACTATTAACTAACTTTCACTTGTTCTCGATGTTTATCAAATTTCCAAAGATATTCTAATATTTCATACATTGGACGACGATAATTAAATTTTTGTTCAAATGCTACGGCTTGTCCAGTTAATTCAATTGATACAAATACATCAAGAAGTACACGTGGTAAATGTTCAATTAAAGGATGATGAGTAAAAATAGTTTCAGCAAATGCACTAATAATATTAAACATAAAATTTAATTAAACAAATTGATTCTATTAACCTATTTAATGTTCGACCACCACCATTTTGTTTATTTGGTAAAATAGCTTCAAATGCTTCAGCTAATGCAGCACGTAAATGAGGATTACGTAAACGACTTGCATCACCCATAAATACAAGAACAAGAGTAACATATTCATTAACATTTGAAAGAGACTTTTTGTTTTTTGAAAAATAGAAAAATTTTTAATATTAGAAACAAAAAAAAAAAAAAAACAAATAAAATTACTTCAAATAATTGTACATTGAATCGACCAAGAAATCTTAAATAATCTGTTATATTTTCCATGATAAATTCCGGAATATAACTTAATTGTCGATTTGGTTTCGATATTAGTGGTAATTGTTTAATCATTTGTATTGTTTCTACATTTTCGATTTGATCAGATAATGATGCAAGATGAACAAGCCATGAACAACTGGCAGTAAATAAAGCATTCGATAATTCGAGTAGACATGGTTCATTAAGTACAGTTTTTATATTAAGAAAAGCAGTAAGACCTTGAATAAAAACACAAAAACAAAGTATAAGAATATTATCATCATGCTAAATCTAATTTACAAGTGTGTCTATATTTAAAATCAAAATTGACTTGAGAAATATTTATATAGAAAAATGTGATCATTGGTGATACGGAAAAAGTTTTGTCATTTCTTTTGAATGGCTATATTTCATAAGATAAAACTATTCAATTAAAATGTTTTTTTTTTTTTTTATCAAAAATTTTTGTTTTCATCATGTCGTTTAAATAAACAAACAACTCTATTAGGTCACTATGACATAAAGTAACCAATTCATCTATTTTTAATCTATTGATAACAATGCGCAAGAAGAAAAATATTAATTATCTTTCCTTCTATCGATAGAGCAAGTAACAAGCAAGAAAATACAAACTATTTATATCTTTTTTTCACGCATGAATCTTGTACTCATAAATGGCGCAGATCCGAGAATCAAGTCTAACATAGATTCACGCTTCGTAAGCTAGGCTCAAATCCTTTTTATTTTAGGGCAGCTAGGGACATAGAAACTAATTTTTGTTGAGTCTTAGAACTTGAGATCGACAAGTTTAGATTAGAAAGAGCTTTGAAATCGTTTTCTGATCGAAACTTTGAACTGATTGATCCTAAGTCAGTATTCAAATATTAAACTATATATCAACAATAACTTATTTTTCATTACTAGTGAAATAGAATTACACAAAAAATTATGAGTCAGATGAATTAGAATCTGCCAAAAAATTTTTTCTTTGTCTTCAACGACTAAGATTATAGATTGATTATCTATTTTTAACAATGAACAAACTCACAATATAAATATCTTTTATTTTATGGATATTTCTACTTTGCCATTAAACTTTTTTTCTCGTATTCTCTCATTTTTTCAACTTCAAGATGCGAATCTTATTAAAAAAAAAATATTGAGTTCATCCAAAAATCAACCTTTTTCCATTGCATCTTCTAATCTTTGTACATTTTCATCATTAACTCCATTTAATCTAGTAGCATCATTATATGCATGTTGTACTTGTGATAATTCTTCATTAATCTAAATAAAATACTTTTTTTTTTTTTTTATAAAATCTTGTTAAATAAATTTACTTTTAATAGCTTTCGATGAAGTCTTTGTACTGAACATGAATAACTTAGATGTGACATAAAAAAAATTTCTGTTATAAAATTAAATGTTATTGTATTATTTTTTTCATTAGTATTTTCTTCATCACGAACAATTATTGGTGTATCTTTATAAAGATCTATAACGTAAAAACAATTTAGTATATATCATTTCTTTCATATAAACAAGAAAAAAAAATATACCTTTTAAATGAACATTTTCATTTTGACTAATTACATAAATAGGATTAATTTTTAATAATTTTGATGAATATGGTTCACAAAAAGGTCGTGCAAGATTAAGTAAAATAAGATTTAAATTCAATAAAAATCCATCACTAACAAATACATAAGCAGTTAAAAGACTATGTGATGACCATTCTTTATTTTTGCCTTAAAAACATAAAAAAAAAAAAGAAAAATATTTTATTTTATTGATTAAATACTTAATTTACCTCGATTTTCTACTAAACAATCACCAATCCATTTTAATATATCATTACGTACATCACCATTTTTTACAAATGCCAAAAATAAATCAGATAAATTTTGTTGATATGTTCGCATTGGCTTAAATATACAAGAATAACAATTACAAACAGATTCTTTTCGTTAAAGAAAATGTAGACAATTTCTGATGCTACCAAGTCTCTAGTCAAAAGTATATTCTAAACATGTCTAAATTTTTCGTTAGCGATGTGATGGAATACGACTAAACAAACAAAAAATAAACGCTCTTATAATCCAATGAGAAGCTCTAAATTAATGACGAATCTTTAAAATCTTTCATAAACTGTTTTTTACATTAAGTCTTTTGAGGTTCGATCTTCCTGGAAATATCTTCGTAGATGAAATTCATATTGTAGAGTCCATCTTAAAGTAGTCTGATTTTTTCTTATATGTGATTAGTGATAAAAAAAAAACTTATTCAGAAAAATACTTCTCGTAAAGAATCAAATCTAAATGAAAAGTGGACACGGCCTATATGTAAATCTTTAGAGTTTGAATGAGTTTCTCTAATGAGTACCAATTAGCACATACACGATTGAAAACTTTGCATTGGATATAAATATTGATTGTCAATAAAATTGAAACAATTCAAAAATTTACAAGTCCAAATGTTTCTTGCTCGTTCATCTTTACTGACAATTATTTGATATTTTTGGTTTAGATCAACTTCTTTCAACATAGGCTAACATTTTTTATTCGTAATTAATAATTCACACCAGTCATAAATGATTGAACTATCTACATCAGATTAATAAAAAGTATAATAAGACTTATTCAAATAGTATTACCAAGTCTTTAACTGATTCACTAAATTTTATATTGTAATCATAAGGGCTAACAATGTATGTAGCTGATATATCCTTCTCGAAATAAAAGTTTCATCATCTCTTCTTTTATACTGTACATACATCGCAGCATCATAACAACCAACATGGGAACATCTTTTTTTTCGAACGACTCGTTCACTGAGATCCATAATTATAGTTTAAAATGAATAATATTTGTTAATCTTACTTGCCACATTGTTTTAGCTGTTAAATCAACATCATGTTCGCTCATTACTTTCGGTTTTTCAAAGAATAAATAAGGTTTTCCAGGTAGTGAAGGTAAACATGATTTTGAAAGAAGACTACCAACTAATGTATCTTCAAATGCACGACCACCATCTGATGATCCAAAAAGATTTTGCATAGAACGATTAGATACAGTTTTTGGATGAGATAATCGAAAGATGATCTTAAAAGAGAAAAAAAGAAAATTTAATGAAATAGTATATGCTTGTTTTAAAAAATATACTCGAACAAGTCCGGACCATTTTGCTAAATATTTTAATGCATCAATATATGTAATAAGTTCAGTAGAAAAATAATCAAATGGTTGAATCATTTTATACATATGACGAAAGACAGAACTATAAAGAATTTCAATTTCATCGGTTATTGGCGATAAACAATCATTATTAATACAATCGATATATTCATATAAAACTGGATTTTCTAAAGATTTCCAAAATAAAAAAATTAAAATTTTTATTATTATAAAATAAATAAAATCTACCTTGACCATCAATTAATAATTCTAACCATTGTTTAGATAAATCTTGACCGTCATAAAGATCTGGTAAACTAATTGCTGTTTTTGTATGATCAATAAATAATTTTCTAATATCTTCAAGCACCAATTTAAAATGATCCTATAAGAAAAACAAAATCTTTTGTGTTAATCAAAAAGATAAATTAAAATAAAAAAAAAAAAACTTACACGTTGTCGTAATAATCTTTGATAACATCCAGCTAAATAATGTAAACAACGAGTTTCAGTAATAATATTCATATCATTTCTAATTGTTGATTGTTTTGTTGTTGATGTTAATAAGTGACTTGATGGATCCGGCATATGAAGACGTTCAAATAAAGCTTGATCAATAAAATTCTTATTCCAATTGTCAGGTAATTCGACAGCTAATTCAGCTAAATAAATAAGTGATGATGATGGTTCTTCATCGATAGTACATAGAAGAACATATTCAAGAATATCTTTATAAATAGTTGAAGACAATGAAGAATCATTATTGATTGAAACTGTCTTTGAAGATGATGTTGAATATGGATTTGTTGAAGTCGATGATGAATCAGAGAGAATTAAAAATGGATTCGACATTGTTAATAATGAAATATAAAACGAATGAATGATGATGATGATAATGATGACGAAGAGTTAGAAGCAAACAGAACATGCATTTGGATTCGTTTAAATCGTTGTTTTATCAGATACGAGATTTCTGACGAAGAAAAGATGTCACTAGAATATAGTCTTAGGGTTACTTGCTCTTTGACTTTTCTTGGGAATAGTTCAATGAAAAAAATCATAAAACTTTGAAGGCAGATAAGTTTGAATAAGTACAGCAAAAGTTGTCATAGACCCGAAATTCCTAGATGTTTTCTTCAGGAAGATATAGAACTTGTAAAAACCAAAAATGGCCAGAAATTCTTCGTACAAAATTCTATTTTTCACTTTGTAGAGCGTATGTATATTTTCGATGAAAATAATAGTGAGTGGAAGTTTAAATCAAGGTCTTTGCGGCTTCTTCCTCCTAGATTCTAGCGATGAGGAAAAAAGCGCATAAGTAATAATAGTGCTTAGATCATTCTGGATCTCTGTAGATTTCAACTAATCTGAATATTGCAGGCTTCGGATTTTAATGCAACAGAAGTCTTATTGCACATGACAATCGGTAGAGTCGGTGATATTATTGATCTAGCAAAGTCAGAACAGACTGTAATGAATAATCTTTTTCAATAGTGCATTGTGTTGTGACACTACTGACAATCGTACATAGGAAAGATGAATGAAGCACTGAAGTGAAACGAAAAAGGAAAAAACCAACTCGAACGACAACAACAAACGAAAAAAAATTGCCACATACCATATATATTACAGTCATTTTATTTTATTTTATTTTTTCATTGATAAAACACCATGCCTGTCATAAACAAAAAAGAAAAAGTCGACAACAACAGCTACTGTTGCTGCTGCCACAGCATAAAAACATTCGGCAATAAGGACACGACAGGCTCTTAATACTCGCATCGTTCAGAATTTTCTACTGGTGTGATTCGATACCAATATTGATGATATGAATACTGACAATTATATTAGTATCATCACCAAAATAAAAGGAGTGGTGGATAATGTACATCCATTCATTTTATAACAGAACTTCTAGAACAGAAAATATTTATGATCTTTTCTGGTTCTTTCGGACAAACAAATGTCTCAATCATCCATGAGATGCTCCAAATCAGTACACTGTAATTTTTTTTTAAATTCTACTTTTTCAAAAATCGATCTTAAATAAACTGAAGTATTTTTAAGGTTTTATGATTCATTCGATGAATTTTCAGTATCCCGAAAATGCTTGATTTTCTCAATAATAGAAATTCCATTTGATTTTCTAAAAAAATGATTTTCAAAGGAATTAGAAAATCAATATGAATTCTAGAAAAAGTTAAAAATGAAAACAACTTTCTGGAAAATCATTTGAAAAATGACCACTACGGAGCCATTATGCATTCATTTATATAAGTCAGGCCAGTAGTGTTATACATTCATTATTTCCTTCGGCAACTGTAGTAAAAGTTAATACATGTTATGTTTTCAGCAGCTGCGTGAGTCAATGCATTTCAATTAAAATTATTTATTTATGTATTTCATTCGATGCATGTATGTGAACTTAATGTTTACGAATTTATTTAGATTAAAATTAAATTTAAAATTAATTTACTTTATTTCATGCACTTAGTGTATTCAATGTTTATGAATATATTAAAATTAAAATTAAATTAAATTATTTATTTTATAGAATTAATAAAAGATACTTCATTATAATGTGAAAATAAAATTCGATTTTCCAGTTTTTAAAAAATACTCACATTACTAAATAGAATCCGAAATTCTAGGAATGCCCATATGAATTCATAATTGATTTTCTAATTAGAAAATCAATTTTCTTATTCTTAATGTTTCGAATATCTTATTTTCAAAGAATTAAAAATTCATCGGTGAATTCGTATAGGCATTCTCAGAATTTCCTTCATGAAACTCTATAACTTATTTTCTAGTTTACAGTGTATAACGGTCATTGTTGCAATGATTTTCCAGAAAGTTACTCTTCATTTTTGACTTTTTCTAGAATTTATATTGATATTCTAATTCCTTTGAAAATCATTTTTTTTAGAAAATCAAATTGCATTTCTATTGTTTTGAAAATCAAGCATTTTCAGAACATTTTAAATTCGATGAATAAATAATGCAATTTTGAAAACGCTTTAGCTTTTTTAAAGTCGATTTTCTACAAAATAGAATTTAAAAAATATTTACAGTGTAGAGTAAAGAGGGGTAAATGGTCACAAGAAATAGATCTTTTAGTTTGCAGAGCGAATATCTTTTTTATTTTTGTGTACTCAAAAAGTGAGTACACTCTAGAATCGGTCAGTATGTCCGGCCGTTTACACGATAACTTTCGAAAGGAGAGTCCGATCACGATGAAATTTTCTACACAGTTCAGTCTTTACAATATCTCGGTAGAGTTCGAAGATGCGAAGGATCGGCCGAGCCGTTCCTGAGTTATTGCAAAAATACCCATTTTTCCCTATAGCTTCCTATGCGAAAATCGACCCGTCCCCGCTTTCGTAAACAACTTTTCCTATCATAGTCAAATAAAACCACAACTATTATATACCATTCGATAGAGAATTTTACGAGCTACAAAATGGTATATAAAATATAAAGAAACAAGAAGATTAGTTCACCTATTGCAAAAATTATTAAACGGAAATTGGTTCTGTTTTTGTCCACGCTCTGATTGATCCATAAATAGAGCTCTGTCTTCCTATCACAGAGATGGTACCTCGAGGTTTTGTGGGGCGGAAAACTCGAATCTGTAATTCACTTGCTTCGAAATCTCATTGGTTCAGCAGTGACCAATAGAAATCAAGTTATAGGAAAACGCCTTTCTGAGGGTAAATCAGGGCGCAGAGTTCAAATCTGATCTGTATTCGTTCCTAAATCCTATTGGTTGAGCAGTAGCCAATAGAATTGAAGTGTTTATAGAAAAGGTTTGCCAGGATAATTTTGATGTCCACACATGCTAGGATGGCTCATCTGCCTAATTCACTTTTTGCAGTACACATAACCATCGGATGTAAATCCGAGGTTTCCACATTTATTTGAAGATAGAAAAACATTTTCGGTACAAACATTGTAGAGAAAACATTTTTCTATCGATTTGTTTTTTTAAATTTTAATAATCTCGTCAGAATAAGTATCCACACAGGTTTTCGTGAAATCTACTCTTAACTGTGTCCATTTCCTCCAAATAGGGTAAATGGCCATTCGCAGCCATTTTTAGCATTAACAGTAAAATCTAATTTCTAACGCTATTTCTACTTGGCTTTGGTCAGACTTATATCATTTTGTAGCACGAATATTTATTGACAATACTATACTAATCTTAACTTCTGAACTTCAGTTATCTTCAAACACTAGTGCTTGAATTAAGAGCTCTAGAAGAAAAATCAATGCCTCTTTACCCCATTCGGGGTAAAAAGGCACTCGCATATATATGAGTGGAGTAAATGGGCATAAAAAAATGTTTGTCTCACTTTGTTACATATTTAAATATGTAACAAAGTGAGACAAACATTTTTTTATGCCCATTTACTCCACTCATATATGTTAGTGCCTTTTTACCCCGATTGGGGTAAATAGGCATTGATTTTTCTTCTAGAGCTCTTCATTCAAGCACTAGTGTTTGAAGGTAACTGAAGTTCAGAAGTTAAGATTAGTATAGTATTGTCGACAAATATTCGTGCTACGAAATGACATAAGTGTGACCAAAAACCAAGTAGAAGTAGCGTCAGAAATTAGATTTTACTGTTAATGCTAAAAATGGCTGCGAATGCCCATTTACCCTATTTGGAGGAAATGGACACAGGCAAGAGTAGATTTCACGAAAACCTGTGTGGATAGTTATTCTGATGAGATTTTTAAAATTTAAAAAAATAGATCGATAGAAAAATGTTTTCTCTACAATATTTGTACCGAAAATGTTTTTCTATCTTCAAAAAATAAAAAAAATATTCGCTCTGCAAACCGAAAGATCTATTTCTTGTGACCATTCACCTCTCTTTACTCTATATTTTTCACAAAGGTTTTTAAAAACAAAACTTTCTATTAAAATTGCATGCAATTTCTTGAATGACTCCATAACACTTCTAGGAATATTTCTTTCATAGAACATATGCATACTATGTATTCAGTAGAATTACTTAAGACTTAGAAAGGTGCTTCTAGGAATGATTGAACCAAAAAAGTATTCATTAATTCTCATTATCCTTTTTAATTCTATGTAATCTAAAGAAAAACAACCTGAAATCTCACTTTTTCATTCAGCAAAAATGTAGCAAAAAGAAATTTGCTTAGTCTACATCATTCTTTTTCACATTTATTTTTTATTCATGTCTCTTTCAACAATGCACATGATCTATACAAAAACAATTAATTCACTATGCAAAACATGCTGCGAAGCATCAAGCATATTCATTGGTTATAGATATCAGGGTGAGTTTTGTACGGGACAATACAAAAGAATAGTCTGCGAAAACTCTATAAACAGTTGGATGCAAACATTATCGAATCTAGTTATCTCAAATGAAATCTGTCTGCATATGTAGGAATGCTAAGTCACGAGTCGATCAGCAATGAAATTAACCATGGACTAAATTCTCCAGGTTGTTGGACATCACCGCTAGTCCTACAATGAGTGTAACAAAGCTGTTTAAAGATTTCACATACAGTGGGTACCAAAATTGATCAACAAGCATCTTTATTTTTTTTCGTTCGTCTATATCTCTATAACAAAGAGATACAAAGTCATCCAATTTTTACTAATTTGTTGTCTATGACCTCTAGTATATATACAAAAAATTTCAACTCAAAATTTTCATTTATTCGTTTTTCATTAAAAAAATGACAAAAATACACGATTTTTCATCGTACCAAAATTGTTCAACAAGTAAAGCACGATAATTTTTTTCATATAGAAAAAATGTTTTCTGAAAGTTTCAATATTTGGTTGGATATCCTTTCATACGATAACACTCGTACAAACGACTTGGAACTGATTCAACCAGTTTCTCGGTAACATCCGATCCAATTTCTTCCCACTCTGCCTGAAGTGTTTGTCGTAGTTGATCTTGGTTCTTTGGTTGATGTTTTTTCATACGACGTTCAAGTTCATCCCAAAGATGTTCAATCGGATTCATATCCGGTGAAAACGGTGGGCAGAACAATCGTTCAATGCCTTTTTACGGAATCCATTGTTCACAACATGAGATGTATGTTTCGGATCATTGTCCTGTTGGAACACCATTTGATTTCCTAAATTCAAATTTTTGGCAGATTGCAACAAATTCTTTTCCAAAATATCTTTGTACATTTCACCCGTCATATTGCCATCAATAAAAGCCAGATTTCCCACTCCATTCCAAGCAAAACATCCCCAAACTTTCACATTACCTCCTCCATGTTTTACTGTTGGTACTGTACATGCTGGATTAAACTCTTCTTTCGGTGACCGCCATACCATTACCTTTCCATCACTGCCAAACAAATTAAATTTTGATTCGTCGGACCATAAAACAGTTTTCCAGAATTCCATGTCCTTGTCTTCATGCATTTTGACATATTTTAAACGTTTAAGTCGGTTTGCCTTGTTCACATATAATTTTTTCCTTGCAACACGGCCATAAAATCCAATTTCATGAAGACGACGACGGACTGTTTGATTGGATATTAATACACCAAGTTCTTGCTCAATTTCTTGTCTTACAGTTGGTGCCGATTTTCGCCGATCCACTTTAATTTTGCCTTGAATAGCTTTGTCAACATGTATTGTTGTTTTTCGTTTTCGCCCACGATCCAAAATATTTCCGATGCATTTGGTTTTTTTGTATTTCACAATTATGGAATGAATCGTATTTCTTGAGCACAACATTTTTGTAGCTATGTCATGTTCAGAATCCCCATTCAGAAAATGTTTTACAATGGTTTCTCGAAATTCGTTAGAGGGCTCTTTTCTTGTAGGAGCCATACCGTTGTACGAGTTTATAAATGAAGGAAAATAGTTTTAATTGAATGAAAAACGTTTATTAGATATATGAAATAATGTCTATTATTCAACTGGACGGAAAAAAAATGTATATATAAGTATAGAAGTACTAATTTGTCCTTTCCTGTTCTTGTTCAACAATTTTGGTACGATGAAAAATCGTGTATTTTTGTCATTTTTTTAATAAAAAACGAATAAATGAAAATTTTGAGTCGAAATTTTTTGTATATATACTAGAGGTCATAGACAACAAATTAGTAAAAATTGGATGACTTTGTATCTCTTTGTTATAGAGATATAGACGAACGAAAAAAAATAAAGATGCTTGTGGATCAATTTTGGTACCCACTGTAAGTATTGGTAAAGTTCTAGTCTGAAAATAGTTTCATTCAGACTGATTTCAATGATTGGATAGAAAGTCTCAAAAAATAGATCAACGATTTAAGTACACCATATGAACCAATAGTCAGCTTGATAAAAATAGTACACCATTTGACTAAAGAAGTTATTATAATTGCATGAAATAACCGGTGAATGTTAGAGTACAATTTTGACTTTATTTCAGTTAAGACCGAATAGTATGAGATGAGAGGATAAACTAAATTCATTTCAGAAAGGTTGAGAAAAAACGCACCCTTAAAGGAAGCATCGTAAAGAACTCACACGTGTTTCGGTTAGATCGATAAAGATTACGCGTTCTTCGGAATGGATCTAGTCTATGGGAATACAAAAAAAAAAATACAATATTGATATGAAATAATGATTAATTATGTCAGCATGACTAAATATTCATTTCTATGGTACATTTCGATATTAATCTTCAGAATCAAATGAAATGAGTGCGCTAGCTATTAGCATAGTTATAATACAATAAGAGTGTTCGTCAAATACAGTTATCTCAATATTCGATGTAAACTAGAAAGTTATTTTGTTTGTTGACGGCAAATAAATAGAGAATGAACGATTTTAATTCTCTCATACTTTGTATTTATTTGAAAAACATATTAATAGTAGCAAACGTGCGTGATCGATGGTTTCAAGGATAAGTTAATGTTGATTTTTTTCTATTTATTGCATTATAGGAATTAATAATTGATTGTTTCAAGCGTTAACATTACCGATTTTCTATGATGAATGAAGTAGATATAGTATTTTTAGTCTACAATCATTCTGATTGGTACATTCATTAGATTCAATATTGCTTGCAGATAAGGCCAATGTTATTACCGTGTTTCTGAATAGTCTTATTATTGAAAATTCTTTTTTAATGAGTTCAGAAATCTATTTGTTAAATGGAATTTGATATAAAAATGATAAAGTACATCTCTCAGCATTGGGACATCGGATCGACTTGACTTTGACTTCGACTAATTAATATAAACTTACATTTTCTTCAGCTCTCTATCGATCATTTCTATTAAAACAATGCAATTAAAACCCATTGAATGATCGGCTAATAGCAAATAAACACGAACTATTCTATATTACATATAAATAATATCTTAAGTTTCCAATGAGATGATGCTTCAATCATCTTTGTTTATATTTATTATCTTTATGAGGTTTTCCTATAGACAACTAAAAAACATATATTTCACTTAATTTTAAATCTATTTCTAATGGTACATATAAAAATGTAATTTAGATGTACATAATCACTGGGCACTTCTTGTTTTCTTTTCGTAGAAAAATAAACATTTTAACTAAATTATCATTATAGACCGAAAAGTCTCCATGTTGATGAAGATGAACCAATAGTTGATTGTTGTTGATGCCAATTATTCGTTGACTTCATTATTGATGGAAATGTATAAACTGATGTATGTGTTTCTGGTTTAGATACATGAGGAATCGTTTCAGTAGTTCGACGATAATTATTCATTAATGATGATTGATCATTTGTAGAAATTATTGGCGTAGTATTATTTCGTTGAAGACCTAAAAATGGACTAAAACAAAACAACAATTATTATATCATAAAGAAATCACAAATATACTTGTTTTCATTAAATATTTGAGAATATGTTCGAGGAATATATGACGCTGAATGAGCTATACAATATTTGATAAAAACAAAAATGAAAATTTTTAATATAACTTACTTGTATTAGTTTGTTCACGTAACAAAGCAGTTTGATTATAATGTTGATTATATGAAGTTGTATAGTATGATAGAGGTTGATGTTCATCTTTCACAGATAAAGTTCTAAAAGAAACAGTTGTTAGTACCATTCCTATGAAATTAAAATGTAAAACACAATGCAATTATTGTTGCTGATCATAGCATGATGATTGCATTCGATCTACTCGAGACACATTTCTTCACTATTCTTCTACTCAAAAGTAATTGTATCTTATTAATAACAAAATGGCTTTAAAGAACTATTCACCGCAAAACACCTGAGGCGAACTCTTGCCCGTAACTTTTTTTAAAGAAAACTTTTTCATTAGAAAATATATGTCATCGTTGTGTAAACAAATTTAAATTTCTTTCAACGAGTTGATAGAAAACATTGGATCAGCACCCAATTCTATGCTGTTTATGCCTACTGATTGATTGAGTTTTACATTGCAAGAAAAACTTTCTTTTTCCATCCAACATGCACGAAGACGTACACTGCATGGATGATAAAGAGCTCAAATTTTTTACATCTATACTTCAACGTTCCTTTTACAAATATCGAATATTTCTCTTTTTGTGTATAGATGATCATTTATACCGAATGGTTGTAGGTTGTGGATAATTTCCAAAGATATCATTTTCATTTGATAATGTTTTCACTTTTTGATTTCGACTAAAATCAATTTGTTCTGAAAATGGTCGACATTGTTGTCTTTCGGATGTTGGTGATAACCATGAAATTGATTCTGTATGTTGTTTTGATGCCGAAGGCTTTCTATTTAAAGAAACTGAAAACACAAAAATTCAATTAAAATTTTGTTTTTTTTTTTTTCTTCTTCTTCGACACTACTCACTAGGAGATTGATTAAAAAAAGCAGGATAAACAACAAAATTATTAACTTGATGAATTGGTGTTGAAAGATGATAATGTTTATTAAGAAATGCTAAACATTTATTCGATGGACGATCAATAGCTAATTCATAAGGAGCACATTTTTCAAACTATAGAGCAAAATAATAGGAAAAAAAAAGAAAATTAAATTTTATTTTATTTTATTTACTTCAAGCATAGTATCGAATAATTGTTTACCATAACCTAATCTTTGTTTACTTTCATGAACATAAAAATCTAATACACATAATGGAGTTCGTTCATTTACTCTACCATTTGTATCATAAATATACAAATGTTTTGTACCAACTTTAAGTATACCAATAACAGTACCTAAATTACTGAATAATATAAACAAAAATAAAATAAACATATATCACATTTTATGAAAACTTTCATACTTATTTTCATTTGCTTTCTTAATTATATATAAACGATGATCAGATATACGAAATTTACGTGCAGTTGTTACTGCACCTGATAATCCTTGAGCCTATATAGATTAGAAATTGATATATCAATGATTTATTTTAAGATCTATCGTTTTATTTACTCTATACGACGCTTCACCCATAGTATCAATAACGTATGTTAATTTTTCGGAAGCACTATAAAAATAAATAACTTCGATAAAATGATAAAATGATATTCGATTACATACAATATTCGAGTTGCTTGTCCTTTATTAAGAACTCGATAATCTCCATTGAATATTGTTACTCCATAAGGTAATATATAATTAATATCAAATGAAAATTCCATCTTGATTTATTCGTCTTTTTCTACTCTATTACTACTATTATACTATATAACTACTTGAAACCATTATGCTAGTCATTATTCGGGACAACATCCTCTTTATTTTTTTGCTTTCCTTTCTGTCCAATAAAATGAAAGAGTATCAAATAGAAAAAAAATGCATTTTATTAACTTTTCAATCATGTGAGAAGAGTGTAAGAATAATAAAGTTCATAAAATTTTGTTTATATTGTGGGCTAATCATAACAAACGAAAGCATCCATAGTTTACAAAAAAAAATAAATAAATATTTGACAGGTCACAAAAGTCTATTCAACAAGTATTCATCAGTGGTAAAAATCTTTTTATATTTGTTGAGTGCATTTCATCCTGTTGTGATTCATCTAATGAATTATCATTTGCTGTTAATAAATCCAAAATAAATGTATCCGAAAAATACTAAAAAAAAAAAATAATATCATCTATCAAATAAAAACATATGGAATCTATTAAATTACCGGAATAGTTTCATCATCAGTACAAGTTATATTCTTATTATATGATGTCGTATCATTTACCATTGTCGAATACTAAATAATAATAAAAAAAAATTAAATTTTCATTTTAATATTAATGATAGTTTGGAAAAAGAAAAACAGTAGTAGTAAGTCAAAAATTTATATTTTATATGAGTTTTCATTTGAGATACTTGATATGAAAAGTTTTATAGTATATAGATTAACATAAGTACGAAATATTGATTGATGAAGAAAATTTCATTGTTAAAAATTGCTTCATAAATAGATCAAATAACTAAACTTACAAAAGAAGGTCCTCAAGTGATAAATCATTTTTAAGTTAGAACTATATTCAATTCGATAGAGCCTAGCCAACAGGTAAATATCCTTTAGTAGTTTGAACTGTTGAACCTTTTTTTTTACTGAGATATCGATTTTTTCTTTCGGTAGGATTTTAGTTTTCAAGCAAATTCTTGCTTGAAAACTAAAAATTCGATATCTTAGTAAAAAAAAAGGATTCAATCTCCTGGTTAGTACTTTCATTCATGATTAGCATTATGATAATTTATATTAAAAAAAAAAAAAAATTTTTTTTTTCTACAATACATTTTTTGAATTATCATTTTGAGTTTTTAAAGAAATATTTTTAATTGAAACAAGACCAAGTTCAATAGCTTGTGTTAATAAATAACATTTTTTTGTTTTTTTATGTTGAATAAATCCATCTGATGTTAATTCACATTCATCAATAATATTTATTGTATTACGAAATTCACTTAAACTATTTATAATATTTGTTAATGATGTATATATATTATCATATTCAAAATCTTGTTTTTCATTAATATAATTCATTGATTTTGATTTAATTGTATTTGTACGTAATTCACCAAGAATTAAACCACGAGAAAATGCTTCATGAATATCCATTGATATATTTGAATATGTATATAATAATAAATCGAGATTTAAATAATTTTTATCAATAGCTTGTTGACATGATATCATACATTGATGATTATGATCATAAATTTGATGAATAATTAAATTTGTTATTATTGGATAATGTTTTGAATGATATTCAATTTCAATTTGATCATTTGTTAAATATTGAATAAAACCTTTACTTGCTGCAATATGCTTAAAAAAAACAAAACATAAAATTAGAAAAACAAAGAAAATTCAATAATTAAATAAACTCACAAGTGGGATTAATCCACCATAACTAAAAGAAAAGAAAAAAAAAAATAAGTCAAATGAAATTAAATATTTCTTTTACCAATTTCGATAATAACCATTAAATATAATTCCAAGATCTTTTGCAAGTTGTTCATCAATAAACATTCGAGTAAATGGATTAAGTACATTTTTAATTTGTAATTCTTTAGATTTATTTCGATTTATTTTAACAAATTTATCTGTATCATCAAATAGATTATTCATCTTTTATTTTATTTTTTTTCACAAACAAAAAAAGTAAACTTACTATACTACCCGCCATTGATATCAATATTATTATTATTAATTAAATCATCATGACTCTCAATTATAATGCTGTTCCATTTGAAATGAATCAATATCAAACATATATTAATTCAAATTCTGGAAATGAATATTTTTCACAACAATATGTATAAAAAAAAAAACAACAGAAAACTAATTATAATAAAATAAATGAAATAAGAATAATTTTTTTTTTTGTATAATTTTTAGAATAACAATGGAATTATTTTAACAACACCAAAACCTAATTGGAATCAAATGATTTTATCAAATTTTGAAAAAAATTTTTATATAGAATCACCTATTGTTCAAAATCGATCTATGGTATTGATTATTCTTAAAATATATATATATTTCTAGTGAATAAATATCAATAAGATTTATTAACTATGATATATAATTCTAATCTAACCCCTAGAGAAAACTTTCAAAAACATTTCATCATAACCGGAGACAAAAACTTCGATTTAAAAAAAGAATTTTTTTAATTTTGATATTATTTCATTTATGTAACAAAAATTTATTAAATATTTGTTCAATTTTATCTATTGTAAATAAAATTTTTTTTTTTTCAAAAATTAAGTCTTATAATTGTAGACTTAAGAATAAGGAAAAAAATTTTCTTGACTACAATTTGATTATCTAATAAATTTATTATTTTAAAATTCTTAGACTGATATTCAACATTTTTTAACAAATAATCAAATAACAATTGATGGTAATGCTCCACGACCATTATTTAATTTTGATGAAGCTAATTTTCCTGGTAAAATTCTTTATAATTATTTTTCAAGAAAAACAAAAACTATCTTCAATTAATTTAGAACCAGTTATGGAAACAATAGTTCAATGTGGTTTTGAAAAACCAACACTTATTCAATCATGTTCATGGCCAATATTATTATCTGGTCTTGATCTTATTGGTATAGCATTAACTGGTTCAGGAAAAACATTAGCATTTATATTACCAGCAATAATACATGCTAGTCATCAAGAATTTGTTAAATCAGGTGATAGTCCTATTGTTCTTATTATGGCACCAACACGAGAATTAGTACAACAAATTTATACAGTTGCACATCAATTTGGACAATTAGCACAATGTAGAACAACAGTTATTTTTGGTGGAGTTTCAAAAGAATCTCAACGAAATTCATTATTAAATGGTTAGTAGCAAAAAAAAGACTTGACAAAATCCGTTGAGTTCAATATGTTTTTTTTTCTTTCATAGGTATTGAAGTTGTCATTGGTACACCTGGTCGTTTGTTAGATTTTATTGAAGAAGGTGTTTTAAAACTTGATCGAATAACTTATCTCGTTTTGGATGAAGCCGATCGGTATATAAATTTCTTAACATATTTTTGAAATTTATTTAATTTATTTTCTTCAGTATGCTTGACATGGGTTTTGAACCACAAATTCGTCAGATATGTGAACGTATACGTGTATAGTTGTTTTTTTCTTTGACTTACTTCATAAAATAACTTTTTTTTTTGTTTTTTATAGTCCGATCGTCAAACAACAATGTTTAGTGCAACATGGCCAAAAGAAGTTCGTAATTTAGCTAATCAATTTTTATCAACAAATCGTATTCATGTTACTATTGGAAATATTATCTTAGCAGCTAATCCAAGTATTTGTCAGATAATTGAAGTTTGTACAGAATCTCAAAAACAAAATCGGTATTTATAAAAAAAAAAAGAAAAAGAAAAAAAAAAGGTCGTTTAATTTTTATTTATTTATAAAAATAGATTTATAGAAATACTTCATGAAATAATGAAATTAAAAAATGGTAAAACACTTGTTTTTTGTCAAACTAAACGACGTGTTAATGAAATTTATCTTATAACAAAACAAATGGGTTTTCCTGTTGTAAGTTTTAGTTTTTATGACATATGAAAAGTTAATAGTGAGAATATTTCAAGTCCTTAAAAAAAAGTTTTAAAAAACATTTGATAGTCTCTTGAAGACGGTTGTGATGCGTCTGGGACGGGTCACGTGACTGTCTGTGGAGGGTGAGGGGTGTCCCAAAATCGTCTATCCTATATACTTCAACACTCCTTTCAGATCTCGTTTCAAAAAAACTCTTCTCTTCAAAGTCTGTGTTCTGCAGATTTCAAATCGAAATTTGAAAATCATTTTTCTAGTGTTCGTAAGCGAAATCACGGCATTATAAAATAATTTTCTTTTCAGCTTTATATTCATGGTGATAAACAACAATCTCAACGTGATTATACTATGAATGAATTTCGTCGACGACAACGAGTTATTTTGATTGCAACAGATGTTGCTGCTCGAGGTCTCGATGTTCAAGATATTCAATTTGTTATTAATATTGATGTAAGAAATAAATATATATTGGTTTTTATTTTTGTTTTATAATATTCTATAGTTTCCAAATCAAACTGAAGATTATGTACATCGTATTGGTCGAACAGGACGCAATAAAGAAGCTTATGGAACTTCGTATGCTTTACCTTTTTTTTTTCTGAAAAATATTTTTCTTTGGTTTTTTGTTAGATATACATTTTTTACATCTGAAAATGCTAAACAAGCACCAAGTCTTGTTCGAGTTTTACAAGAAGCTGGACAAAATGTAAATCAAGATTTAATGAAAATAGCTGAAGGACAACATTCTTTAGCTAATTCAAAACATGGTAAATAGGAAAAAAAACAAAAAAGGTCTTTTTTTGATAAGTAATTTTCTTTTTTTTTAGGATCGAAAAATCAAATCTATAATAATAGTCAACAACGAATGTTATTTCAACACCAACAACAACAATCAACAAATCATTTTTATTCTAATCGTAAATATCTTATTTCGATTTTATTTAGTAAAATATATTTGAATAAATTAATATTTTTTTATTTTTAGCAATTCATCAATCAGTTGAATACATTCCAACAATATCACAATCAATGAACTATATGCCATCTATTATTTACAATCAATTTTAGACAGTTTTTTTTTTCTTTTTGTCTTTTTTTTTTTATACAGTGAATAATAAGAAAAAAACAAACATTCAGATCAAAGAAAAATGATAGAAAATAGGAAAATGAAAAAGTAAATGATTTTTTTTTCTTTGTTTATCTATTTAATGATTTTTTTTGTATTTGTTTGTATGCTTTTTTTTTTCTTGAATTCTCTGTTATACATATATATTAGGACTATATATCAACATATGTGAAATAAAAAACAAAACAGGAATTGATTGAAAAAAAAAATATTCAAATGATTTTTTTATTTTGTTAACCTTTTGGTTACGGGACCCGCATTTATGCATGTTGGGCTTTTGCTGGGACTACTTCTGTTACGCTTGAGTAGAGTTCTGCAGAAACATGAGTTTTCATACTGTATTCTATACGATAATTTTTAGTAACATTTTTCTAGCCTATGCTTGAGAGGTCGTACTTAGTGGTGTCACACGGCATCCCAGTCCTGAGGCGTACTACAGTGCGGTATAGGATTTTATTGAGACAAAATTTCTTCACACATAAAGAAGAAGACGTTTGTTCTCGAAGCAAAACCCTTCACTCCTGAGGTGTTGTCTCAAAAGCCACCATGATGATTACCCAGTAATCGTAGACTAACCCCACCCTCTTCTACTCTGGTTGTAGCCTAAGCCATCTCAGGATAGAGTAGAGTAGAATTATCCTACAGGGCTCATTGCTTAGTCAGGTTCTAAAGCTGCTTTCATATTATCAGAATCACAGCGTCATTGTGTAGCACTACCACACATGTATACGCCATATTTCAAGCTTTTTCATTAAAACTAAAAGTTTTTTTTCTTGATAGAAAAAAAAACTCGTAACCAAATGGTTAAATTAGCATCAAATTATCATGTTGGTCGAACAGAACGATAACATTGTTTTAAAAATTAATAATTATTAAGTTCCTAGAAACGATTGATAAGTATTGATAGATAATAAGAAAATTATTTACTTGTTACTTTTTGAGAAACAATGGTATTACTAATATATCCTATTCATTTTTCAAAGTTATCATTGATTGTTACTTTTAGAACTGTAATTCCTTGAATCGATTCCTATCAATAGAAAATTTTCAAATTGGAATCTGACTTCCTCTATCTAAAACTCGACATACTTTACATTCAATGAACCATCCTGATAGTCGCTTTGTCTATCGAAAAGAACACTTATTGCAATTTCATATCCTTTTTTTTTTTATAATTGACAATATTTTTGAGCAAAAAATTTTTTTCAGTGATTTCTGAATAAAGTTTAGATGCTGTGTCGAACGTTCTTATTACACGCCTTAAGGATTAAACAAAAAGAATGATGAAAAGATGTGTCCCAAACAAGAGCGATTAAAACAATCTTTCTTTGATAAGCAGCAGCAACTACATCATGTTTCATATGTGAATCTCCTAGGAATTGTACTCACAGCTTCTTTAAATAGATATGTAATTTTTCTACAGATGTGCGCATCCCATTCACTAATGTCTTAAATTTATTCTTTCTTTTATTTCTGGATAATCTGAATAAATATAGATTAAGAATTATTTATACATTATAGAATTTATATTCGTTGTATCAATCGAGGAATATCTTTATTTCTAATTAGATTTAATAGAATATTGAATTATTTAAAAAACAACAAGAAATACTAAACACAATATATACATATACACTTGCAATAATTATAATTATATTCGTGCAAAACCAAAATCATTATTAACTAAACATAAAAAGAAAAACAAAATTTTAAACAAAAAAAAATCATTAGAAAATAATTTACTTCGATATTGAATTATATTATTTACAGGATAACAAGTTGATGATGATGATGAAGATGAAGAACGAAACCATTGTTCATAACCAATATTCGTTCGAACATTTCTATGTGCACTTGTACTAGGAATTAATAATCGACGATTATTAACAAATCGAAGTGTATTTGTAAAAAGTGTTTGTAAATAAGTATTTAACATTTGTTGATATTTATTAAATATAATCCATGTTACACTTTCAAAACATCCTGGCCATGTTAAACTACCTAATTAACAAAAAAAAACAATACACTTACAAAAAACAACAACTATATTTATTCTATACCTTCATAAGTCATATATTCTGATGAAAAAGCCATTAATTCTTTTAAATTAAGATTATTTATTTCAATATCCGATGGTTTTTGAGTATTATTTAATAATTCAGCATGATGTAAAACATAACGTAATTGTGCTGAAGTATCACCACCTAACTTAAATAAAAATAAAAAAAATAATATTTTCTTTCATTACATATCAGTTATATTTGTTCTTCTTTTTTTACTTACCATTAACATACTAGATATTATTGCAATTCCTTTTGGTGATGTTTGTGCTTGTGCATAATCTTTATAAAGATCTGTATTATAGGCAACAAGTTGAATCTAAACAAAAAATTATTTAATAATGTTAATATTTATAAAGATTATACTTCTCCATGAAATGATCGATTATCAATTTGATGTTCACTTCCACGTGGTATTTCATCTCCTATAGTTGGTGGTGGTGCTAAACGTATATAAATTTCTACAGGACGATATTCATATTGAAGTGGACCACCACTAATATGAATATTTAAATTTGGATGAAATGGAATAATTATATAAAGATTACGTCCATCATTACGAAGGATTCCATTTACCTATAGAAATATATCCTTTTGTTTTTTTGAAAGAGGGAAAAAAAAGCGACAAAAAGCAAACAAACATTATCACTATTATTGATATAAATTGGTGTTAATTGATAATCAAAAATTAAATAACGACTTTCAATATTAATTGGTGATTGAAATCGACCAGCATCACAAATAGGAAAATAAAAACCCCATGATGCTGGACCACTAACTGCATCAGAATAATCCCACCAATTCCATATTTCACGACGAACAAATGAAGCAGCATGTTCAATATCAAAATCTAGAACAAAAACAAAAAAGAAAACATTTACATCTTCTTATACCATATATATATATATATTTACCTGAACTAATGATTACTTTATAATAATGTTGAATAATAATAAATAGTAAAAAGTATTTTAACATCATTTTTATTAATACTGATCACTGTATTTAATCAAATCAAACTGATCTATGATCGTGTTCAAACATCTTCATTTCAATTAGCATAGGCAATGAGCGAAACCACGATGGCCATTACCATTTTTTCTCTATCATGTTCTATTCTCTTATCATGTATCATGTTTTTCTTTCTTTTTCTATAATTCTAATAATATAAATTCTTCGTCAATTTATGAACTGTCTCTCGCACTCTCTTTATACAAATTATAAACTGACATTTTGTGCCTTTCGGCTATTCTAATTGAATCCATGACCGAGACGATGATACTCATATTGTGTATTGACACGACTGATTGATACAGTTGTGTTTGACGTGCATGCTTTGATCTACTACTATCATTTTTTTTTTGTTTTGCTTATTCTCTTTCTATCAATGATGATTACTTCTATAAACTTTGTCAGTTGAGTGTTAAATTTGCAAACTATTTCTTTTTTTTATATGATGTTACATTTATGATTGTATTTAAGAAGTTTTTGTTTTTTTTTTGCTATAAGATATAATGCTGTTAATCTTGTTTTCCATATTTATTGCTTTTTGATCTTAATAAGTTTTAAATTTGATGTGCATCATTATAAATGTGAAAAATGAATAGACATGCATCTCTATATGAAGAGAGAAGAAGAAAAAAAAAAAAAATGTCTATTGAGATTGATTCGTTGTTATCAGTAGATAATTGTTCAATGATGATGAGTAACCAATCATTAACGAACTTATTCTTTTTTTTATTAACGTTTTGATGCTAATTATTTTAATTATTGAGTTTTATTTGTGATAGCGAACGTTTTCTTCTTAATTGATTGAGAAAAATGTTTCCAATATGGAAGGCAAACAAATATATGATCTGTGTAGATAGCTCGATTTAAAAATATCTATTGCTTCGGATTAGTCTAGTGTCAGATGTCACACATATCGTTCGAGTCACTTTGTTTTTTTTGAACACTTACAATTACTAGACAATTTGGTAAAAATGGTATAATATTCAAAAATTATCATTTTATAATGAAACGAATAAATAAGAATATATATAAAGGTTCAATTTTAAAAGCTTGTCTTTTCCTATGTCCGATTGTGGACACTTTCCCATTTTACGGACATTTTTTCTTAATTAACAAAAAAAAATGTCCACAATCAAACGATAGTCGAGTTTGATTATGTCACTAAGAGTAATATGAAGATTTATTTGTATGTTTATTATATAAGATGAATTAAATAATATTGTGATAAAATCATGAGTACAAAAATATTTTCACTAAGATTGAATGATCTTTTTTTTTCTAACAAGACTATTTATTGATGTTAAAAATAAATTTCAAATATAAGATAAAATTTATTTATTTATTATTAATGTTTTTTTTTTTTTTTTACAAGAATATTTTAAATCATATAAAATAACTATAACTACATTATTTGAAAAAGAATGTTATGATGTTTTTTTTTATCATTATCCAAAAAAAAAACAACTATAAGAGATTGTCCTATGTATTGAATTATTACCAATATATTGTTATTTGTGTTTTAGTTTTCAAAATATTTTTTATACGATTTTGTGTTTGTTGATCGATTCGATTTTCATGAAAACTAAGTGTTGTTAATGTCTATATAAAATAAGAAATATATGATAACGACAAAAAAAAAGAAAATTGTACTCTTACTGTATTTCGTCTAAGAGCATTAACAAAATGTTCTACACCACTATTACCAATTCGATTATGAGAAAGATAGAGTGTAGTTAGTGTCTGTATGAACAAGAGATATATTATACAAAAATTTAAAAAGAAAATCAAAGAATTACTCTATTATTTTCAATAGCATAAGCAATACTTTGAGCACCAATATCACCAATATCATTCCAATAAAGATTGATTGTTGTTAATGTCTATGTTAATATGAAAAGTGTATGATAAAAAAATAAACAGAAGAACAAATAATAGTACCGTATTGTTTATGAGAGCATCGGCTAGATATTGTATTCCTTGATCACCAATTAGATTTTGAGAAAGGTGAAGAATATTTAATGTCTGTATGAATTAAGAAATATATAAGAAAAAAAACAAAAACATATGAGATTACTCTGTTTTGTTGTAGAGCATTAGCAAGATATTGTATTCCTTTATCACCAATTTGATTTTGAGACAGATGAAGAGTAGTAAGTTTCTGTGTGAAATTAAAAGAAAAAAAAAAGATAGATCATAAAAAGAAAAAAGAAGAAGAATAATTGAGTATTAATACGCTATTTTTCTGTAACATATTAGCGAGATATTGAATTCCTTCATCATTAATATTATTATGTGAGAGATCAAGTGTAGTTAATGTCTAAATAGAATAAGAAATATATAATATAAATACTAATAGAAAAATAATAATTTTACTTTGTTTTGTATAAGTGCATCAGCAAGAAAACGTACTCCATAATTACTTATTTGATTTTTATGTAAGTAAAGTGAAATAAGTGTCTATATATATGTAAATAAAAATATTTAATAAAAAAAATTTGGTGTGATCATATGATTACCTTATTTTGTTTAAGAACATCAGCAAGATATTGTGCACCTTGATCATCGATTTGACATTGAGATAGATTAAGTTTAATAAGTGTCTGTATGAAGAAAAAAAAAAGTTGTTAGCACAATTCATTCAGCATTAAACATGTGAAATATGTTTTTTTTTTCGCCACTCTTTTATTTAAGCCTTCAGGTCCATCACAGTGTGTCATGCGAGAAGATGTTATTAAGAGATCCATTGCAGGCTGAATTTCTGAAAATTCTCAAAGTTATTGTTCAAGACGATCTCACAGAAAGACTGAAGAGGCGTATGAATATTTTGTGAATAACTTTTGATAGAAACAATATAGAACATTGAGGTTCTCTCCATTGAAAAGACGAGATGAAGTCGCGCATCAAATCATATATCATAAGTTCTCTTAAGTTTTTTACTCTTGATTAACTAAACCTGAAAATCGAAGACTTGTATAATTTCGTAGATCTTCCATAGGCGGTTCAAATACATACCTACTAATTGAAAATTCACTATAGTCACTTCACAGATTATGTTACTATTAAAAAAGGTTGATGGAAACCCTTTAAAACAATTTTCGTGTATATATATACACAATATGATCCGATACAGAACTTCGAGAGACAAGCTCGCGCTATAGCGCATGCCTATACGAAGCCATCTAAACTTGTCCGGAGCACATGCTTTTTTCCTCTCATAGTCTGGTAGGCCATAGAATGACACTGAATAAACAAATAAGCACTGGCGTAGTAATTTCATATAGTGAAAAAAGAAAGAGATTCATAACGTACGTAAGCGTAAGCTATGGCGCGGGACTGGCCCGATCGGGAGTTGTCACAACCTTCCAATAATGGAAAATTTTTGTTCTTTCCCAGCGGAGTCGAAAATTTTTTCTTGCGTTTTGTTAGAAAAAAATTTTACTGCTATTACAAAAATCCGGGACAACCCCCGAAAAATTTGCAACAACTCCCCAATGTCGGCTGCTTCAGACCAGCTCTGTCTGCGAAGCTCTGATTCGATACATCTTCATCCTATTTCTATCAAAAGTTATTTGAAAAAAAAAATTTTACCCGCCTGTTTTGTTTTTTTTTTAAAGTAGACATTCATCTCTATCAGATCTATGGGTACGAACAAACATAAAATTTTCTTACTGTATTAGTTATTAATGCATCAGCTATAATTTTTATATCTTCATCTATTAAAATTTTCTTTTGAAAATTCCATTCATATTTTGTTTGATTATTACCAATTAATTTTTCAAGTTGTGGATTAGGATATATTATATTTTTATTAGGTTGTTTTAAACCATCAATAATTCGTCCACATTGTAAAATATTTTCTCTTATATATTGTACTAAATCCATACCTTCTATATAATGAATATGTTTAGTTGGTAATTGTAAATTTTGTAATATATAATTTCTTTGATTAATATAATCAATAAATTGTGGACGAGCATGCATTAATTTAATTGGATCTTTACTTGATGAAAGTATTTCTAATGTTGTTTTTTGTAATTCTAATTCATATAATTCATTTATTAAATGATTTTTAAAATTTTCCATAAGTTTATTATTATTTATATCAATATCACGAAGTTTTTGTAATATTTCTTGTTCATGTTCATCAATAATACGTTGTAAAAAATTCATTGAATCATTAATCATAAGTTTTTCTAATTCATATTCATCTTTAATTGTCTTTATTGAAGTATTTGTTTGATTAACATTTTTATTTAATGATAATTCAATATTAGATAAATCAATATTTACCTAAAAACAAAACACTTATTAATATTATAAAATAATCATATTTAATTGAAAATAAATTTTACTTTTGTTTCAAAATCTTTAGCAATTTTATAAATTAATTCATATTGATGATCTTTATGTTCATTTAATAGACAATCACTACATACAGATCTTTCACATTTTAAACACCAATATTTTAATTTTTCATCTTGATGTTTTTCACATAACATTAATTCAAATGATTTTTCTTTTAATATAGTAGGTTCATGATGTTGAAATGCACTCATATTATGAATTCTTTGACTACATTGTTCACAATAACTATTTGTACAATTATTACACCAATATTTCGATGCAATTGCATGACAATTTCCACATAGAATTGAACCAGAACTAAAATCTATAAAAAAAAAATATGTAATAGCAAAAATAAAGATATAAATCACTCTAATTTATTTACTTAAGAGTTCAATCAGATCACGTATTGTTCGATTTACTTTTAATGTATCAATAGAATCTTTTAGTATAATAGTACCATCGTGTTCAGGACATTCAAAATGTTCTGGATGATTCGATGCAATTTGTTTAATACAACGTAGACAATATGTATGTGAACAAGGTAATATACGTGGATCAACAAATTGTTGATGACATATACCACAATTAATTAATTTTCTGTTTGGTGTTATATTAATTGTTGACATTTCATATATATATATTTGAAATAATCACAGACAAAAAACAATGATGATCTAGAATATTTATAATTAATAAATCAATGCAATATATATATATTGTATCATCATAAATATTGACCAAAAGGAATTTCAGTGATGTAAGAAGATGAGTATATATTTCATATATATGAAGATAAGACAAGTTGTTTCATTGCCAAAGAGTAAGTAGTAATATGTTTTTATATCTTTACCTTCAATATTTTCATTATCTTGATGAAACATGGTAAACAAAAACATTCTTTCTTTTTTTTTTTTTTTTTGTAAATTCTCACAAGGTTTACTTATCAGTCGAAAGAAAGAACATTGTGTTTATTTATTTGTAGTAAGTCCGTAACATATACGAAAATGATACACATAAAAAGAGAGAATTATACAACCTTGAGATTTAAATTAGACGAAAACCACTAGTATTTATCCGTAGAGATACAAAAAAAAACAAATTGATAGTAATAGTTCGATACTTTAATAGTGAATAATAAATACATTATTATCTCTTATTAGTGTATTTAGATGTCTTTCGCTAGTTTGTATGTAATAAAGTATTTTAACCTGAATGATTGAGAATTTCAAAATAAATTTTTTTTTTTTTTTTTTTTGTTAATTTCGTACGATATTCATAAACAAAAATAAATTGTTGATTAATAATAATATTCAATTTTATATTGAGTTTTCAAAAAGAAATATAAATATTTTTGTAAACTTTTCAAATAATTTACACTGAGATTTTTCTAATTTTATTTTCATATATTTATTAAAGTTTTTATTTGTTTTGAATACTTATTGTTTAAAAAATTTTTCATTGTCGACTTAATCAGATATTTACTTATCAACACATGAATAAAAATATTTCTTCAAGTAAATGTAATACAAGAGATAATTTATTTTAATAGACATCAAGGTCAATCAAACTGATACAATTCAATATTTATATAGAAACATTTTTTTTTTTACAAACTATTTAATCAAAAATCTAGTTCAATTGAAAATGAAGATAAGTTTTATATATTACATTTATAAGTAAACATAAAGACAAACTTTTAATAAATATAAAAATGAAATAATTAAAAAAACAAATTCTCGCATATATCACTTTATTTAAAGATTTACAGAAATATTGATGTTTCTTTATCAATCAAACTTTTGCTATATTCTATATCTGACATACTGTTTATCTTTGATAACTCGATTAAAATGACGTAGTTTTTAAAAATGTTGAAGTTGTTGTTGTTGTTTCAGTTTTACCAATTGTTGTTATATTATTATAAATTGTATTATATGTTGACTGAAAATTTTTCATTAATGGTGGTTTATATAAACTATTATCAGCATTAACATCTATTTTAAGATGTGTAACAGTTGATATTTTTCGTATATTAACAAAATGTATCATTGAATCAATTTGTTTATAACCATCTGCATTAAGACGAATAGTTGACCATGTTAATAGATTAAAACGTGCACCATTTGCTTGACCTTTTGGATGAGGTAATGCTAAAGAAACAAAAAATTATTTCAAAAAATTAAAGAATAAAAAAAAAAAATAGTTTTCTTACCAACATAAATAGCTAATTCATATTTTGGTCGTATAACACACATACGTTGTTGAATAAATCTTAATGATAAATCATCATCTTCTCCACCCCAACCCCAATATAAATTTGAAAAACCATTTATTTTTTTATACATATCAAATGTTAATAGAAGAACACCACCAATTAAAAATTCATAATAACGCATATAATTATTACGTGTATTATTTAATTGTCGAATTCGTATTGTTGTATGTTTTGGATGTTGTAATTCACATGTATATAAATTTTCATCATTTTCAGGTATTAAATCAACATCATGTAATATAAGACATGTTATATTTAATGATTGTTGTTCAATATAACGAACACCAGCATTATATAATCGACCTTTATTAAATCGAGAATTAGATGGTTTAACCTTAAATAATAAAAATGATATAATTATTTTTATTTCTCTTGTCTTAATATTAATACAAAAATGCGAAAACCTAGGATTTAAATCCGAGTGTTATGTGTACTTCAAAAAGTGAACAGGTATATTCACTTTGTTTTTTATCATCTGAGAGATATCTAGGCAATTTGCTTTCTGGATGCAGTTTTTGTGCATTTTGAGACCTTTTTCAGGCGATGTTTCGTTAGAAAGCTACGATTTGGTTCAAAACTATTATCAGATTCGGAATCAGCGTTAAAAACTGAGTCGATTTATATATGTTGTGAATAATTCTGAGAAAAATTTTTTTTTTGAAAAAATCCCTGTACCCCCCCCTCAGGGATGGTCTGGTTAATAATGACAATTTTTTCGATAACTCAGCCATTTCTTGACGGATCCTTCTCATCTTCGAACTCGACCGAGACATTGATGAGACTGAACTGTGTAGAAAATTTCATCACGATCTGACTCTCCTTTCGAAAGTTATCATGTAAACGGCCGGACACACTGACCGATTCTATAGTGTACTCACTTTTTGAGTACACAAAAATATATATATTAAAATGAATTTTTATATCATGTCAATTATATTATGTTTAGTAGTGTTTTCTATTCTTAAATACTTACTTGTTCAATAAGTATAATTGTATATGTAAGAAGCTGTCTTCGAGCGAAAGCATGTATATTCAAAAGAAATACTTTAGCATTATAATCACGCCCTTGTAATGGTACTAATATAGCTGTTCGTTGTGCTGATATAACTTCAATAGGATACCACATTTCATTTTCATATCGATATGGTATATTTTTAAATGTAATATTTGAAGCAAATGATGTTTGATGAATAATATTATCTGTTTGATTTTGATTTTTTATTAAAATTTTTGTATAAAAATTTTCTATATCATCAAATGTTATATTTAAATATGGTATTATAAATGGAAATATTCCATGTAAATATGGAGAATATTTTGGATGAAATTGAAATAAATTTTTTTTTGGTTCAATTAATTTAAATGTATGACATGAAATTGATGTACGTAAAACAAATTCACGATATGGAATTAATAAATATTGTGGAGGAATTGATGATGATTGAATTAAAGAATTTTGTTTAAAATCATGATCATTAATTGATGTATTATAAATAATTGACATAATTATTATATGTTTTATATAAAATAATAATGTTAAAAAAATAATACATGTTAATAAAATCGAAAATATTATTGATGATAAAGAACATCGACGCCAATATATGGTCCGCATATCTGAAAGAAAAAAAATTAATATTTCATATATATATATATATATATATGGGCGCGATCAACCGCCCGGATGCCCCATAGAAAATAATATTACTTCATATAATGAATTTTATACCAAATAAAAGCTCGTCAAAAATGGGATTTGTTGATACTAAATAGTAAGGATTTTGTGAATTTTTTACTGTCAAACTTAAGAAATTTCATACATTTTTGGCATAGAAAACTAAGATGTCAATAATTCAAAAATTGAGTAAAACTTTTTTTTGTTGAATATTTTTACACGATTGAATAGAGCTCGTCGAGCTCTACAAAACTGTATTATCTTAAAAAAAAATGGCATAAAAAACTCCAATACATGCAGTTTTGTACAGCTCAATGAGCTCCATTGAATCGTGTAAAAATATTTCAGAAAAAAATTTTTACTCAATTTTTGAATTACTAACATCTTAGTTTTCTATGTCAAAAATGTATGAAATTTCTTAAGTTTGACAATAAAAAGTTCACAATATCCTTACTATTTAGTATCAACCAATCTCATTTTTGACAAGCTTTCATTTGGTATAAAATTCATTATATACACTTCCCGTGAAGTAATATTATTTACTATGGGGCATCCGGGCGGTTGATCGCGCCCATATATATATATTGAATATTATGCAAGTAAAAAAATGCTATTAGACATATATGATTATGAACTCCTATATATTGATTCTGACAAATAACTGCAATAACAAATTGTTATTCTTTTTTTATGTGAAATAATAATAGTATATGCACCTCTTATATTCGAAATACAAATCAAAGAGAAAAAAAAAAGAAACACGTATACAATTGAATATAGGTGAGACAAGAACAAAACAATATGAATACTTATTAAAATCTTAATGAAAATGGTTTGATATCAAAAAAAAGAAAAAAAACGAAGAGAAAAGAAATGAAACTTTGTCGAATTCTGTTGATTTTAATGAGCGGTCACTTAGACAAATACACTTGTCAAATGACAATTACCATAAAGAGCAAAGAACATAATCGGTCATATGTCAACCTATATATGATTATGTAATACTTTACAGTTGCTATTAAATAGATTACTTTTATTGATATAAACATATGTTTAACTCACATATAAGTGCAAGTTTGTAGTAATTATGAATTGTATGTGAAAAATCAGATATACAATGTGAAAATCTAATGCATTGCTCGAATACAGAGAAAAAAGTGTACTTCTGACATTGTCTTACAAAGGTACAAAATAATCTTGCAAGACTTACCGAACGATAACAAATAATTTTCAATAATGATGAAGATAGATACACACACACACTCTTTCTCTCTCCATTTTCAAGGTCTCTGAATATATACCATCTTATTTTTGATATAATAACTACTATCGGTAATATAACTGAACATTTGTTATTTATTTTTCATTTCTTGTATTTCAATTTTCAATTATCGAGCGTTGTATGAAATGAAAGAATTTCGTTGGCCTCTTAACAAACATACATCTTTCATGCATCTTATATTTCTTTTCACTTTTTTTTTATAGAAAACTTTATGCTTATGTAAACAAGTTTGAATAAAATTATTAAAGCATGCATTCATTAAATTTTAGAAAGTTCTCTTTCTATAGTTTACAAGTAAATGTTTTATATGTTTTTTTTTCGGTCTAGTAGACAACTTTGTGATTGTGATATTTATCTTGGTTCATCAGCTGATTTAGGTCAAGTATCGATGTCTATATACACAAGAATACAAAATATAAAAAGAAATATAGTATTATATTGCATTTTGCGTTCTTTTTTTTTTGTTAATTATAATTAATTATTGATTGTAAAAGTAAAAATCAAAATTTAGAGTTTTTATATTATGATATCAATAATTGACAGATTTAAAAAAAAAATCAAATTTAAATTACTAGAAATTGTTGAAATTAACAAAAGAAAAAGAATAAGTTAAATATTAAATTAAGTCTTTGTAAAGTTTTTCTTTGTAATTTAATAAAAAAAAAGGACTCTCCACGATATACCGACATATAATTTTATCTTCTAACTATAAATAGATTTTAATGAGACTAGGAAATTTGTAAACGTGTTTGTACTTATGGCTTTTCCTTTCCGAGATGTCATCAAATATATGTCAAAAGAAAAAGCTTTTTATCATAATTTTGAACAAAAAAGTCATTTCTTTGTAGAATATTAAATATAACTCTTCAAGAAACTCATCTTTGTGGAAATGTTAAAAAACATAACAACTTCTGATAAGATTATAAAGTCATCCAGGATAAATATTCATATTTTCATCTGCAACCTAATTATATTGTATAAACTTATGAAAGCGAGACGTTGTCATTTAAATATATATGAATAGTTATAGTTAACTTATTGAGTATTCACGTCAATATTCAACTTAGGGTTTTGACAGGTTGTCCATACTTTTAAACAAGTAATGATTTGAGGCTAAACATTTATAAATTCATTTTTACTAATTCTACTATTTGATTCTTGAAGACACAATAAAAGAAATTCGATAATCTTCTTCTTCTATATTGATAATACGTTGTATAAATGAGAACTTGAGTTTTGAGATTTCACTAAACCTTCATTACAGTCAATCATTTTAGATCTGTATTATGAATATGAAAAGATTGTTCATGAGTATATGTTGAAACAAAGTGAACATAAACATATTGACTTCTTAATTCATCAAGACAAACAAAACTATCATATAAAAATCAAATCATATGTCATAGATTATGAAAATATTTTAATATTAATTTATATGAATTGATTCTTCTATTAACAACAATTTGTCAAAACTTAATGTTACGATTATCCGTACTTATATATCTACTAGTTTCTTTTTTTGTCTTCCGTTCATATCAAACGATTGTTCTTTTTTTTTTTTTCTTTTCTTGTTCTCGATCGATGCACACACACACGTACCTTTCATTAACATACCGTTGTTCTTTTTTTTATAATTGAATAGTGTGCATTCACAATTTTTTCATATAATGATGTAAAATCTTGCTTTTCTTTTTTCTCTCGTCTATATTCATTAGATGACATTTTTTTTTTCTTCATTACATACAGTCAATTAATAAAATTTACATAAGTTTTGTTCTTCAGGTATTGAATCTATCAATTTTCTCTTTGATGTTATGTCTTTTTTTTGTTGTCTAATAAGTTAAGTCATCATGAACAATATTTTAAACTAATGTGTATAATTATGATTATTTTTTATTTGTTTATTATTTATAACACTGATTGTTTAGTAGATTCATTATAGTGTTGTGTATCATAGGTCATGTATGTAGATATGATTGACAATATATTTCGTTATAACTAAACTCTAAAGAGGTAAATAAGTTCGAAATAGGCAAGAATCACTGATGCATATATATTATTTGATTCAATACTTCTATAGCTTAGGATAATTGAATACTAGATATACATGTTGATATATAAAATGTTCATTATTGACTTAATTCCTACATTTTTGTTCAATACAAATATTATTCTATAGTATTTAATGCATAAGCTTTTAGTGCTCAAGAATCTCGTGACTATATTTAAGTAAAACCATTTCCGATATGTTTAAGAATGATTATAAAACGGAAATTATTCTTATTCTATTCTTATCTTTTAATAATAGAAAAATAAGGTTTTCTTTTTTTGTTTTATTCTTCTATCCGTTGTTATTAATACTTGAGAATTATTAAGTAAATATATATATGCATAAGAAAATCTTTGTTTTATCAATATAATACAATGGATTTCAAACGTTTTCTCTTCCTCTAGTTTTTTTTTTTTTTATTTCTTCTATAAGCTAAATACAATTGACATATATTAATATTTATAGATGCTTATTCACGTGGACAGTTTCACGCATCATCGATATTCATCATCGTATGATAAGATGTATAGAAAAAGAAAAATATTGTAAAAATATGATAAAAAAAAATAGGTTTTTTGTTCTCATCAAGTTTTTAACTATCTCTGTAATGGTATTTGTTGTAAACGATGAACAGATCAAAAAACAAAATAAACGAGACAATTTTATTAGTATTTTATCATATGTTAGAAGCGAATGTGGTATTAATAATTTGTATTGAACAAAATTTTAAATACTCTTTAGCCTTTTTATTTTTATGTTATTTTCGTTTTTGATATAGGCTTTGTTAGAAAAAAAAAATATGTCTAAGCTTTTTGTTTTTACATATTTTATGTGAATGTCATGTCCTTTTCATTTCTAACTTCCGATAGTTTTCTTTTATTCCATTTATATGTCAAAGATAGAATATAATAGAATGAAATATTACGATGCATTTGAGAAAAATTGATTGTTGATTTAGATAAATCTGAGCTTTTATTTTTCTTTTTTTTTTTTAGTTGTTGATATAGAACTATTTATTTCTCTAAAATTTGTTTTTCGTTGAGATAAGATTGTTTTTTTATGTAGAACAAGACTAATTTAGTAGTATTTCCCAAAAGATACAATCTCTTAGGATCACTAGTACAGAAAAAGTATGCATATTATATTAAAAAATAGTACAAAATAAAATAAATTCACGAATAATCTTAATTTTTTGTTTTTTTGTTTTTTAATGTCTGTAAAATATGTACAATGTTTTATTCTTTTAGAAATTATTACTTGTAATTTATCATGAGTACAAATGATATAAATAATCAAACTCCTTTAAACCAAATAATAAATGATGAACAATCAGAAAAAAATGATAATGAACCTTTAACAGAAAGACGATCATCATCTTCTCATTCAATAGGAATAGATTCTAATAATAAAAATTCTAAAATATCTACTGATAACTATCAAAATCTTGATCAAAATTTACAATATGATATAAATGCATTAACACCAAAACAACGTCGTGAACGATTAGGAACTTTAATGATTATTGGTCTTATTGCTTTTCTAATTGGTATCAAATTTTTTAAATAAAATAAAAAATTAAATCAATGATTTTTTTTTTTGTTCTAGGTGTTGACTATGCTATTATATTACCTACAGCTTGGGGTTATCTTAATTCATTTGGAGAATTAGAACATAGTGGTATTATCATTGGTGGACTTTTAGCTGGATTTGCATTATCAGCTTCGATTGCTGGTTTAATATTTGGACATTTGAGTGATATTGGTTATTCATTAAAATATCTTGCTATAGTTGGCATTGGATTTAAAATAATTGGAAATTTGCTTTATTTTATTGGTATTCATTTTTATGTCGTTATTATAGCTCGAGTAATTGCTGGAGTTGGAATGGGTTTAGTGGTAAGAATTTATTATGAAAAAAAACAAAAAACAAATTTGTACCCTTTTTAATTTGATTTTTGTTTTGTTTTTTTTAGCCACCAACATTAGCAGAAATATCAAGAAGATCAACACCAGAAAAACGAACACAACTTCTTGCAAAAATACTTGGTAACGAAAAAAAAAAAAAAACTAGACATTAGAATAAATTTAATAGAACAAAAAAAAACAATTATTTTCTCGCTATTGTTTTTTTTAGCTTGTCGTCAAATAGGTCTTTTTGCTGGTCCATGTTTTACACTTATTTGTAGAAAAATGGATTTTAAAATACTTGGTTTTCATGTAACAGTATATAATTCTCCAGGTTTACTCATGGCATTTTTATGGACAATAACATTAATTTTAACAATCTTTTTCTTTTTTGATATACCAAGAGCAATAGTAAGTTGAAATCAAATATGAACAAAAAAAATTAAATTTCGTCTTATTTTAGAATGAACAAAAATCACAATCAGAAAGATGGAGTTGTAGCTCATTAGCTGATACATGTAAACGTATTTCTGTGACATGCAAAAAACCAACGATTATAGTATGTTATAAGGATTTTTTTTTAAATTTTTCTTTTTAAAAGTTTACAAGTAATAGAGATACTGTGTACATTGGACACTAAATGTAATTAGACGAACGTCAAAAGTTAAGAATTTTCTTCGATTATGTTTAAAAGAAAAAAAAAACGTTTTCATACTTAAAAATCTAAACATCTGGAAAAATCTTTAGTTGACAAAGAATAATTAATTATGGCAATAGAGAAAGTGTTATCACAAAGCTTTTATTACACCCATGGAAAAATTTTTCAAGAAAAAAACTACGAAAGTCAGACTGTTTATGCAGTTTTTGAAACCGGCGAAAACCGCAGTTGTTTTTCGGAAGAATTTTTCCGTGGGTACATTTAGCTCTATGTTTGTTTTAATGCTTTTCCAATGAGATATAAGTTTTGATTAGTTATATATCTATGCTCGAAAAAAAACAAAAGAGTTGAAGTACAAAAATATTCACTGTGGTTAAAAAGCTATTTTTTAGCGGTTTTAACACAAAGCAGAAAAAGTGAGACTTCAATACTCCAGAGTACAATGAAAAAGTTAGGCTTTCAAATTACTTTCCTTGAAAAAAAAAGATATTATTTTCTAAGATGATAGAAGTAGAATCATTATATTAAATTTAAAGATTTTTCAAATGTTAAATTAGACACCAACTTATATTATTGAAACAAATTAAAATCATTGTTCATCAGTATAGTTTATCATTTTGTATTATCTATAGTGTGTCTTGCACAAAGACGTAAGGAATAATATAGACTTTAAAATCCTACGAAGTCTTATACGCATCGATAGATGCCAAAAGAAAGAAAACTTATAAAAATAACTAGATATTGACGAAGAAGTTTTCATCGCTATTCATGCGGCTATAGGATTACAGACTATGACAAATATATCAACAAAATAGTGAAATAGAAATGTGAAAAAATGATTCATTGAGGTTTATCAGCTGATATTAGTAACGCAAGAAACTTATCACTTGTAATTCTATTCCACATTATTACCAATTGTTTCTGATACAAGAAAAATAAGTAAATTATACTATAATATACTTCTTCTCTTTTTTTTTTTCTTGAAAAACAAACTATCAAAATTCATTTAATTCGAATATATTCTCTATTAGAAAAAAAACAAAAAAAAATTAATATGATAAAAATTTTTGTTTAGATTCTTCTTATAACTGCTTTTATTGCTTATTTTAATCAAACAGCACTTGAAACAACTATAACACCATTTACAAATATTCAATTTGGTTGGAACGAATTACAAGTATCAATTGTATTTGCTATAGCTGGTATTGAAATAACACTTGTTTATATTATGTTACATTTTATAACAAAAAAAATTCGTGATGAAGCAATTCTATTATTTGGTTATAGTCTTCTTAGTATAGCTTGTTGTATTGGTGTTATTATTTTACCATTTTCTGAAATAGGTTCAAAAAAATATTTACCAATATTTTTAGTATTTATTGGTTTAGATATATTTGCTTTACCATTAATTGCTGTAACAACAACAAGTTTATTTACACAACAAACAAATAATGATCAACAAGGTATTGGTCAAGGTATACAACGTTTTGTTATTAATGTAGCAACTGTTATTGGTCCATTATTTGCTGGAAGTTTATTAACAGCAATATGGTTAATGATATCATTTATGTTTATTATTGTTTTATTTGCTACATTTTTAATTATAATTGTTTATCCATCATTTTCATCATTGAATAATGATGAATTATCAACATTATTACCAGTTGAAAATAAAAATAATATAAAAACAAAAAATTTTAATTAATTATTTATTGCTAAATTTTATTAATGTATATTTTTTTTTCTTTTTTGTATACAGAAAAACAAAAATAAACCGAAAAAGAAAAGACAAATAAAGTTTAAATTGAATCATCTTCTTCACTTGAAAGTGTATCGGATAAATTTTTACGTTTATTATTATTATCACGTAATGATAAATTTAATATTCCTTCAATTTCAAATGATTTTCGAATATTTTTTTTATTTGAATGTTTTTCTTCATGAATTGGTGGTATAATAGAATTTGATAATGATGATAAACGTATTGCATTCATCATAGTTGGAATATATGATGGATGATAAAGATTAAATGGCCATAATGAAAATGGTGATGGATTTATAAATGGATATGTTGATGATGGTGTTGTTATTAATGATGATGATGATGTTTCAGATGTTTCTAATAAATTTGTATCACTACGAAAACGTTTTGGTTTTGTTATTGTTATATGATTATTTGAATGTGTTGTATTTTTTGTTGTTGTTGTTGTCATTGTTTGAGTATATTTTAATGTACCATTATTATTAACAATAAGTGATTGACGTTGTTTACATTGTGTTTGTTGTTCAACAAATTTTGCTGGATCAAAATCAACAGCATTAAATTCATCAGGTTCAGGAACAGCTTGTGAATTATAATTATATCTATATAAAACAAAAACAAAAAAAGATTCATTTTCATATTATTAAAAGATCCTATGTGAATCTTTCAGTGTTTTATCCAGGATTTTTTCTCCGGAGGGGCGATTTGGAATTTCGGGGGAGCGAAAAATTATTTTCGGGAGAGCAAGCCATGTGTTTTTAGTACGATGATCGCAAGTTTCGGGGGGCGCGGCCCCCCCGGGCACCCGTCTGGATAAAACACTGGAATCTTTAATGATAATATTCATTTTTTCTAAATTCTTACCCTGGTTCAATACTTGTATGTGGTTTATCAGGATGATTTTTTGTTAGATGATCTTTTATTGATGAATGATGCATACAATCATATTCACAATATTTACAAGTATATGGTTTAACACGTATATGTGTACGAAAATGTACTTTAAGATTAGATTTTGATGAACAAATCTTTATTATAATAATAAAAATAAAAAATAAGAGAAATATTTTGATTAAATAAAAAAAAAAAAAAATTATTTTTACCTTTCCACATTTAATACAATCCCATTTACTTTCTTTTAAATGAACAATTTGTATATGATGTCTTAAATTAGAATAATTAGCAAAAGATTTTCGACAATAAGTACATAATGGAATATTTTCTTTTTCATCATTTATTTCTGATACCATTGATGTTGATAATGTTTCATCACTAGTCGATTTTGTATCCATATTTGTATGTTGTAAACTAAGCATCATTTCGTTCTAGTAATACCAAAAAAAAATAAGCTGGTGCATAACAATAACAACCTAACCCGATACTAATAGATTAGTTCCTTTCTTCAACTGAGTCAATTAGATACGCAACATTTTCTTTTTTTGGTCTTTTGTTTCGAAGAAGGACACATGTATATAATCTTACCTGTGCGTATTCTTGATTATTAACAAATGTCAATGTATGTAATAATGAAAGTGATGTGTCTGATAGTGCATATCGAAGAAATCGCAGCAAGGGTCATTTTTTTCTTCTCGCTCTCTCTCTCTCTCTCTTCGTTGTCGATGCCAATTGGTGGTGCCATCCGTTATAAAATAATTTTGAGTGTCATCTGTTTCTCTCTCTTGATTACGAAGAGAAGAAGAAGAAGAAAAAAAATGACATTGCTCTTTTTTTTTTTTCATTATTATTGCCTTTCTCGCTTCCATGCATCATCGAAGCATAAACACTTAAACTTAATAGGATTTTTTTTTTTTGTTTTTTAAATGGTAATAGAATAATAGTGATCGATAGGTGAATTAAATATATATTCACACATAAATGAATAAAAAAGAAAATTTTGAAGACCTAAACTGTGTGATAAGAACTAATGATGACAACGAACTTGGTCGTCAATATAAATTGAGTGTGAATGTAATGTTGCTAAGTGCTCGAAAATTGATTTGAGATTTTGATATCGTAAAAAGCTATCTGATAGGTTCGAAAAGCATATTCAAATGAAGATACAATTTATAAATTTAAACTGTAAAGAAAAAAGATCTTGCTAAATACGTTTTTATATATTCAATTTTATAGATTTTTCTTTTTTTTTTGATTAATTATGCAAAAAAAAAAAACTAATAGATTAAATCATATTGAATTCTAATCATTGTTTGGTGATATTTTTTGTTTTTTATTTATTTATGTGACGCATCATCGATATAGTTTTCAAAATGTGCATATAAACCATATGTATCAAGACAATTTGAATACAACTAACAGCTTCGTTAAGTGTGATGAGACGATGCACTTTGACAAGTCTTATTCAGGTGTTAGGATCTATTTTATTTTTATTTTGTATCCACTATAAATATAAATATATATATCTCATTGTAGTGTGATCACAATATATAGCACAATGAATTGTTAAACTCATGCTAATAAGATCATAACACACATAAATATATACAGATTTATATTTTAGTTGGTAGTGTCAACGAGAGAATTATATTTATTCGTTATGACTAATATCGATTAGCTTCTTTCCTGCTGATAATAGTCAATGCGGTTAAGATAAAAGAGAAGAAGAGGAAGTTTATGAACAACAAGCTAACCACTTGACAGCATACAAGTATGCCACGCGCAACTATAAACAAATAAGAAAAATGAAGATAACTAAGCTAGTAGTGTACGAAATGTTTTTTTTTATTTATTTAATCTTTGATTATCAATGTATTGGTATCTATTATCTTTTCGATGAGTCATATCTTTATTAATGTAAAAAAAAAAAAAAGAAAGAAAGAAATATGTTAATAAGACAAATGACATCATTTTGCACAGTTAGTTTCTGATTGCTTTGACCACCTACGTTTATCAATGTACTATCCCATACAGGTTATGTTCCGCCTACTTTTTCCCCTCTCGTCATCGTCAAGAAGTGAATATTGAGATGCTGAGATCGATTGGAAATTTTATTGAATTAGTACGAAAAATTATTTTGATAAATTATTTAAACTATGTTTTGTATATTTTGAATTTTAATTATTGTTAATAGAAGTTTTAGTAATAATTGTTTAAATTGAATCATTAATTTAATAAAAAGAAAAATCTCGAACAATATATAGTGTATGATAATCAAATAATATATGTTTTGTATTTGAATATTTTATTTTTTAAAAATCTATAATAATGAAGTAGAACAATTGTAAAAAGATTAATAAGAAAAGATAATTGGTTTATTGAAATTGAATACAGAAAGTTGTTATAGAAGATTATCCAAATTATATTTCATTTTGATCTGTTTTGAAATTTTAACTATTCGATATTTTTGTATTTCAAGATTATTTTTTTTTTTTTATTATTATTATAAACTAAAATATTACAATCGATTTGATAAAGTATAACAATAAAAATAAATTCATAAGTTATTCTTTTAATCATTTTTTTATGACTGTATTGATGGTTAGTTTTATTGATAATGTAAAGAATCAAATCATTATAATGCAAATCATTTTGTCTTTTCTCTCTATAGTCTAATAGTAAAATCAATGCTCTATTTTTGCTATGATATTTGATCATTCTTCAATTAATATTATAATAATGAAATGTCGATAAGATCCGTTTGTTATGATATATGACGGTTATATTAGATCATATTTTTTCTTCGATGTTGTTTCCTCTTCTTGATATTCTCAATATCTAACCATATGTACATATTAAGGTATACAAAAAATAGTGAAGAGTGTGAGTGTATGTTTATATGAAAAGAAACTTACTTGCACTCACACTCTTACTTTCATCCTTCAATAACACGGAAAACTGTAATTATGTTGTGTGCAATTAAATAGTTCATCAAGAAAATAATCAAAAAGCATTCATTTGAATATTTCATTAAAGAATTCGTTCCTTGAAATTCGATACTCAGATATATTAGTCTGTTTTATATACTATTTTTAGTTGAGAACAATTAGTACAAGTTGTCGGATTGCTTCAATGAATCTACCACAGCGCTATTCGCCATATCTGATAATAGAAGCGACTACAAGTTTAACTCACTTTAGCTAAAATCTCAAATAGGCAAATATTTGTTGCTTCATTTACTGAAAATGAATAAGAAACGACTGTATATGAGAAGGTGAAAAGGTGGCATCCTATTTGAGAGAGAACTAATAAATCAATCGATTATAAAGGTAAAAAGTTGGCAAGTGGTAGTGTCTTCTTTTTTCTTCTGCATTGCAGTAACTAGGGTAGAAATTGTATACACCCAAAGGTATGTGGAGCGCTATCGTGATAACCCAAAAAACGACGTCTGAATGGAACTCGTGCAGCATAAATGCAATTCAAATAACGGATAAAAGAAACTAGTGTTGACTTCAATATCGATTTTTTCTCTTTGTTCTGCTTTTATTTACGTTGTCAAGCTCTCAACATCATTGCCTATGAAAGGATAACAGTGTGCGTTCACAGTTACCACTACATCAATGTCAACCATTCAGCGTTCGTAAGATCTGTATCGAAGAAAAAATGGGCAGTGGTGTCGCTACGTTTGTTTATATCTATAAAGAACTCGAGGCAGAAGTCAACTTTTACCACTGCATCTACCTATGGTTGAATTGCTTAATGGTGGAATCATTCGATTGATGGATCTGGCTGGCTACTTCAATGTTGATTCTAGACTTGAACCAGGATGGCTGAAAGAAAAAATGACATTGAAAGAATACCAACAGGTAATCCAATATGTAAACACATGTGCGACTCGTAGCCAAGTCGAATGTACAAGTTATTTGTCCTGGATAGATTTATCAAACAGTGAACGCACAAAAGCTGAAGCAAATAATGTAGTTATTGACAAGATCAATTGACGACATCCTTCAGTTAGTTTCACCTATCAACAGGGCATTAAAGACATGAAGTTTTATGCAGTTTGACATTCACGATTGAGGACATCATTTGTTGCACAAGAGGAATATTGTACAAGTAAAGGCTCAGAATTTTATATTTATATCAATATCAATGGGTAGAAGGAACTCTATCAATGTAAAATAGAATAATCAATCATAATAGTTAATATTTATATCTCTGAAGTTGAACTTTTGTGGATGTGACTGTTGGTGTGAATTTCTGGGCGTTGTTATGTGTATAGATGTGAGTGTTGGTTTGGATTTATGGGCGTAGGTGTGGTATTATGAATGTAAGGATTGATGCACTATAAAAAAACCGTAGCATCATAAGTCTTTAAAGAGTTATAAAAGTATAACATATACAAAGCCTTTTATAACCATTTATGGAATCTTCATTAATTCTTTGATAAATTTCGTAACAAAAGGTTTATGAAAGGGCTTCTGACTAGCTTCAATTATTCGTTGTGAAAGTTTTACAAATGGATTTATGAGATTTATAAACGCTTAAATGGATTGATATACGTTGCGTTTTCATAGATTCCTCATGAGCAATCATGAGCTTCATAAATTTCTTAATATAATCTTCGAAACCCTTTCTGAAAGTGTAAATGAAAACATTATACCCAAGCATATCACTTACGAAGGATAGATAGAAGCGTTCATGAATAGCATCAGTGATCTTTGGGATTCATGAAAGTATGGATGTGGATGTCGATGTACGCTATGATTACGTCTTGTAGCCATTCATACCCACACTTAGGCTGAGCCAGACTGATTCGATATTACAATGAATGTCCATGGACCAAATCTTGGATAAAATATAGAATTTTCAAAAGATATTGGATATTTCTACAAATGTTTTTTTGTTTCAAAACTTCCAAGTAATTCTTCCATTTGCAAAATATTTCTGCCATGAATAGCAAACATATAATGTAAAGCGAAAACAAAAAGATAAAGTTGTTGTCATCTTAAAAAAATTTCTTTATATAAAACAAAATGTCCTTGTCTCTCCTGTTTATCAACAATTACAATATGTCATTATTCATTTTTGTTAATACTTTTTCTTCAATTATGGGTGTTGGTTCAATATTACATACAAAACATTATATAACTGAATGAATCAAATTTCTTTTGAAACAGTAACCATCAACGTATGCTATTATTAAAAATCAAAATGCAAACATATCTTTTATGTCAAAAAAGTTTTGACTTTTCAGCGAAAAAATCAACAAGTATTTGTGTGAATTCGAGAGAATTGAATGGTAAAAATTTTAACTTGATCGGACAAAGTTAAAGGGATGTCGTAAGTAGTCACAATTGAGAAAAAAGAGTGATTTGTGTTACGTTTAGTAGAAGAAAAGAATTTTACTATTTAAAACTTTATTTTTTATTTAGTCAGATGTTATTCTTTTGATTTTTTGTCAAATTTGAAGTAAAATCTTTCAAATAGAAAAATTTATCATGGATGAAAATCTATTGCTGTTGTTATACTGAACTAGATATCTAATAGACGCCAATCTGTAAGATTCAATTACTCTTGAAATAACATATTTTTGGTTATTGAGACAACTTCATACATCCCAGTTGGATTAGAACATCCCGAAAAGAAGTTCACGGTTGTCATGATGATCATTTCAAAATATATTTCACACTATCAGCGTCATGATAATATCGTTGCGATAAACATATCGAAACTCTTCATCAACTTCTAATTTTAGTTCAGTAAAACTTCATCCTTAGTCTTTTTTAATTGGTATAAGACATTCAAGTTTTAATTTGTCTTCAAAATGAAATTAGAAAAATAATATATATGTATAATAAATTAATACAAATGAAAGTAGCATATATTTTTTCGATAGTTTCTTTCCATTTCATATGAAATTAATTCTTTCTTGAAAAACATCATTATGAAGTTTTTCTTCATTAAATATATTGTTTATTGAAAGAATTTTTTAAATCTATTTATTTTATCATTAAAATTATCAATATGAATTAAACAACAACAAAAAATATTAATACTGTATATATTAAACTTAGAAATAAATTTTTTCAAAAATAATTTTTTTTTAATATTTTCTTTAATAAATCAGATGTTAGACAAAATTTGTTTATTGTATTCTAAATTCATTTACGTGAAAAAGTTTCGATGAACTTTTCATCATTATTGAAATTTTTATTAAAATAAAATAAATTCTTGTTTTTTTTCTAAATTCTAAACATATTTGTATCACAAATAATTAACTGAATATATATATTTCAATGGTTTTGGATACTGTAAATATTTTCAATTGAATTATCGAAAGGTTGACATAGATTTCAAATCGTATAGATTACAGTTTTGAGTAAGTGTAAGTGCTGATGTGCTTGTGGATATGTATCTAATTATGAATGTCTATATGAAAGAAGTTTCACAACCACATCCTGTTATCTTTATCGTCGTCGTTATCATTGTTATTCTTTTGCACTTTGTTGCTGCATGAGTTTTAGTTTATTTGATTTCTTTTGAGATGTCGGGAGAGCAAGAGTTTTATGTGACTGACGGTTATCTTTCCTTTTTCATACAACTACCAACACTTACACTTCACATTGGCAACCCAAGCTCATACTTACACTTCAATCCATACAAAAACGCCCACTCACATCCACATTCGAAAACTCTATTTATATTCTTCTGTTTAATTTTTATCATATTTCAAAAACAATTTTAGGTTGCAAGTGTTTTTTTTGGCTAATGATAATTCATTTTTCGAGAAAATTTTCTAGTCTATCGTCCATTTCTCTAAGCCACGGTGTGTGATGTTGTTTTGCTAGAGTATTGGTCACAGTTGAAACGTAGGTTTTCTCTCGATAGGTAAGAAGATTCTCGAGTCTTGATTGAACACATTCAAGTAGAATTTGTACCATTTGATTGAGATTGAAACGTGGGTAGTCGGTGATGTCGATTAAATCCTGAACATAATCTCTGTTAAATAGGGTATAATCGGAGAAAGTCTGTACGGCTTTTGCTCTTATTTGCCAGCGAGTTATGTCATTCAGCATTTCCTCTTTCGTTAAAGGTAAACTTATTTTCCCAAGAATAAGATCACGTACATACCAAGCTTGGACATTGCCGATGTTAAAACTAAATGTCAGACGTTGCATACCCAAATAGAGTAGGCGAGGTTGATGCACCCAAACAATCGCTTTATATAAATCAGCTGGATAGAGACTATTCGTTGATTTAAGACGAAGATTATCGTCGAGAAATGGGAAATGATGAACATATCCTGTACAAAAAATAATTGCATTGACCGTGTGAGACGAACCATCTCTGAAATGTACACTTTCTTTATCAATTCTAACGAGTAATGGTACTTCTTTGACTCCATCAGGCCATTTGAAACCTTTCGGTTTTGTTCGA
>CAJNOP010000075.1:606088-630500 GCA_905250075.1 Rotaria sp. Silwood1 | reverse complement strand
TTTTCCTGATATTGTCAAGACGAAACTCGGGCTAGATCTTAGACAGTCAAACGATCAATTGGTCTGTTTCATTTACAACAAAATATCATGATACATGCTTCAAAATGGTGAAAAAATTATTACAATATCTTTTAATGTTTGAGAGTAATCAAAGATTTTAAAAAAAGGAAGCTACTTGTCAGACACTCTGTATACTATTTTTGCTGAAGATTTTTTTGAAAAATATTTTACTATATCTTCAATAACACCAGCATTGCGAGCCTGTTGAACAAGTGTCTCTGAACCTAAAAGTGGTTCCCAATAACGAACTACATAATCGACAGGATTTTCTTGAATAATACCAAGGTTTTGGCATTGTCGGACTGTGCGTGCTTCATCATCTCCATACACAACAATTGTATTACGCGGTTTCGAGGATTTTGTAGCAGAAGGAGCAGTTTCAACAATTGTATAACGTTCAGGTCGAGGTTCATAGGAAACCCATCGTTCAGTTACAATATCGCCTAAATTGAAAAGAAATAGCAATCTGAAATTAAGAAAAACAAAAGGAAACCGAAGATAATTCTTTTACGTGGTTCTTCTGGAAGAGTTGAAAAGTGCTCGATGCCAGCTGATCGTGGTCGAACAGGTATAGCAGATGAATAACGAGTAACTGTAAAATAAAATACATGGATCAATCTAAACTATGTAATTTAAATTCGTTTTTCTTTTTAACTTGTTTCATTGGAACTATATGGCGGTGACGTGGGTGGCCGTTCACGGAAGATAAGTGACGATGGTGAACAAAGAGATGATACATGTTTGCGTATGCAAAGTGATCGATGTGATGGTAGTTGTGATAGGCGCACTTCTTTAATAATGAGTGGCTAAAATTATACAAAGATTAGTAAGATTGAATTTGTAAGCATTTATGTCATTACTCCTGGTGGTGGCGGAGCTGGTGGTTGAAGATATCTAACAAAAATTCGTTGTTCATATGCTGCTGGATGGTCCGTTGTTGCTAGTTGAATAATTTGTGGATTAGGATCCTTATAGATATTGTTAGCTGATCTTTCAAGATATTCATTTGTTTCTTCCAAACTATTTGTATGAACCACCGTATCATCAATCAACTCCCTAGCTACTGTTGTAGTTTCATATGGAGTATATTTATCAGCCGTAGATTCCGAAGTATTCGGACAATTAACTTTGTAGTCATTTAGATCAAAATGACTGCTGATATTATCATTAAAATTATGTTCAGTAGTACAAAATTCATATGATGTAGAAGGCAATTCTTCTGCATTGGAAATCCATTGATGCAGTTCATTTTTATAAATACTAAATATGTATGTATGAATTTATTATTTTAATAAAAATTCTTAATTCCTACTTTCCATCTCGATTTGTATCAATTTGTTCATATATAGCGTTAACTGCATCACGTTCTGCCATTTTTTCAAATCGATAAAATAGAAATAAATTCCTAAAATAAAAAAAAAAAATTATGATCATTAATATATATATTTACTATAAAAATATCTGATGATAAATCAAGCATGAACGACATCATACATAAATACAAATATCAGATACTTATTTTATAATATCAAAAGTATTCTTATTCATATTCTTTTTACTTTGTTGATAAAAAAAATATAAGTATTAATGAAACAAAAACAAAAACGTATAAATCGTTGTCGTATTATTCTTACAAATAGTTCTTGAAGGTTAGAATATCACTATGAGAATATTGTAAGAAAAGAAGAAGAAGAGTCCTTTATTAAATGAAATGAAGAAAAATTATTTCATTTAGAATTCAAAAAGAAGTATATGAAAATTAACAAATTTTATTGGTTTAACATTATTTTTTATTATTTGAAATAAAATACCTTTTCTTTAAATCATATATACAACTAATCAATTTAGCCTTGATTCTTTACCAAGGTTACTTTTCTGAATAAATACTTTAATATGTTCAAGTGTGATAACTCAAGCTGACACGTTAACGATCAAAAGCATGTTTAAACACTACACTTCATAAAATGTTTGATTAGTCGTCAACAACGCGTTAGAGCACTTTAAGATTAATATGTTTATAAGCAATTTGTTTAAATAAGGAATCGACCAATATATGACGAGTCCCACAAATCGATATACAAAAATGTTTTTTTTTAAATAACTTCGTAATTGATAGACCTTTATCAACAGACTTTTCTCGTATGATAGGTGATAAGATCAAGTTTTTATTTCTATAGACAATCTATTAAAATGCTCTTCACAGTAATTACCGTCAGTCAAGATAAATAAATTCAACATTTTTGTTTGGTTTCATTATAATATTTCGCAATGTTCGTTTTTTAATTACTTCAATTTCTAGATTAATTCTGATCTTTGAATTGTTAAAACCTCAGACAGTCATTTTACATCAATTTGCTTTGATGTTTACTCGTGTAAAAAAACAAACATTGTAAAATATTATTATAGAATCGAAAAAAAGTTGAATTTTTGTAACTCGACTAATGATAATTATTTTAAAGAGAACTTTCAATGATTGTCTATAGAAAAAAAGGATAGTCCTACTGTTGAAACTTTGGGAAGGTGTAAAAAAACTTTTTCGTGATACTCATGCAAGAAAATTGAAGATTAAAATCAGATTAAATTCGATTAAAAAATGATTGAAAATCAAACAATATCCAAAAAAAATTCATAGTTATTTTTTATTATTACGATTGTTCTCGATTGTAATTGATTAAAGATTAATGAAAAACATCGATTATTTCTTCACAATACATGACAAATCTTTATCTAATATTCGTTGGTCGACCTAAACTATAATTGCTTTTTTATCAAATTTCAATCGAAATTAATCGTTTTAATTAATGGAATCATAATTGTTTGGTTACTTTCGAGTGAACTCGACTAAAAATACATGATTCTAATCTATCTAAGAAATTTCTAAGTATTTTCCGTAGAGAGTACAGTTGGATTATACTTATGATATGAATGAAACATGAAAGATGCTAAAAAAGGCATATCGAAGTGTATCAGAGAAGAAGTCAATAAGTAAAAAGAGAGATATGTAGAAAAACTGTGCGTTGATCAAGATTAAGAGAAGCTTTCACGTTTCTGCTGACTGAATGTTTTTATTCTTATTTTCGCTATTCACTATATAAGAAAATTTTTCAATTGAAGAGTACTCAGTTAGAAAAAACTCGATTGCATCTTCATTTATTCAAAGAAAAAATAAATTATATAAGTTTCAAAAAAGTTCTCAATGATGACAATTATTTATGCAAACTTACACTTTCTAAAACTTTCAATGAACTAAAACTTCTCTTAATTAAGACTTACGTCTTCGAAAGGTTAAATCATCACTAAATACTAGTTACGAAACTCCCTAAAAGTATTTGCAACCTTGAGGAATACTCGATAAACGAAGCTCTTCAGACATGAAAGCTTGCTAACATATTGTTCAAGCTATAAACCAGAGAATTTTCATATCAACTATGAGTTTATATGCATTACTCGTCACAAAGCGCAAAAACTTCAAATTTGATTGTGCATGATCTTAAACAAAGATCATTTATTTTGTTTTTTAAAAAAAAAATTCAGCGAATTCTTAGAGTTTATGTTGTTCAAGTTTTTTTGGAATAATAACAATAATGAAAATTTTCAATTATTGAGGGCATGTTCCACCCCTCAGTCTGCCTATACCTGAGAACAAGATTGTCTTCTCATATTAGGAAACAATTTCTACTAATTGTCTCAAAAATTGAAACTTAGTCACATTTGTTCTATTTACCTTTTTACTTTAAATATTGTTTTTTTTTTGAAAAAATGTCAATATGAATTTTTTCTGTCTCACATGTTACCTAGTTAAATTCTCAAGTATCATTTGCAATATCCGATTGCATAACAGTAAAGTAATAAATAATCTGTTATTAAAATATTTAATGTCTATTCTTTGTATACTAAAAGACTCAAGTTTCATATTTATCATAACTGACGAATTGTATTTTTGGATAAATAAATATTTAAAAATTCAGATCAATTCAAGGATTGTCTAGAGAAAATGGAAGCGAGCAATCATTTAACATGTTTTTAATGCTGAAGATAAATTCTGAAGAAAAACCACGGTTATCAGCGATTTTTAGAAACCGTAAAAATTAGACCGTTTGTTCGGTTTTTTGAAACCGTCAGTTACGGCGGATTTTCATCAGTTTGCAAAAACGGAATAAACGATCTGATTTTCACGGTTGATTTAAACGTGTCTAAGTCAACTGACCTTGCTCAGGATGCCAGATCTACCTAAAGTATATCCAAAGCCAAGGTGATTTGCATTTCGAGAGAAGATGCAATTAGCTTTTACAAGTCCCATTAGCACAATGTCACTTTGCATTGAGAGATAAACTAACACATTTGTTTCAAGCCTCTTAAAAACAATTATGTACAAAATGCACATTGATATCAAAAACTGCGGCTTGTCACGTGAAAATTCCCAAGTTTTATGAAAAACTATCTTTACAAAAAAACTGATGACATGAATCATGATTACGTCTGTAGCTATACTCTCGATATTTGATACTTTAAAAAGCTGCAAGATGAGATAATGTGATTACAATCGAGGTCAACGCGATTTTTAAAAGTACCATTTGTAGGGATATCGAATACCACGATTATAAAAACAATACCGCAGTTTTATTGAGTAATAGCGATGTAAGATTCGAAAAACCCTCAAGAACTTTAGATATCGTAAATTGTGGAAGAAAAAAGCTCAAAATAATCAGAATTTCGATTTCTTATTGCTTAAACAAGCAAATCTTAGAGATGTGCAACAAGAAGTACAATCAACAGGATAATAATTAACAAAATAATAAAATTAGGAATCAATCTGTCTACAATAAGTACAAATTCGTTCGAAGTATGTATATACGTTGAAGTAGTTAGTCTTAGTCTAATATAAAACAAGGGCTTCAAAAAATTTCAGGACTCAATAAAAGATTTATTGCATTCTCAAATTGGTTTTACAGGAGACCATTCTATTCTTTGTGGTGCTGGTGCATCGTCTCTACTCAAAACCGCATTTGTCAATTAACATACCGCAGTATATGAAACCAGAAACTACCGTGATATCTGATACCACGGTTCTCGTAGAGATTACCACGATATTTGATACTACGATTCTCAGTGAGATTACAGTGATACTCGAAACTGCCATATACTGTGACGTCTAGTACCGCGGTTATTCCTCGGCACACCGCGATTTTCATACAACGTGACCAACCGTGATTCTGTTGGGTGATACTGCAGTGGGCTTTAAAGAATCGCGGTCTACAGCGGTTTTTTCAAGAACTTTTCTGTAGGTTCAAATGTGCATTACCTATACTGAATCGTAAATGCATTGTAACTATTAGCGTAAACTGAAGTTAATAGCTAGCCTAAGCAAATACTGTTTAAATGAAAGGAAGCACAAGTAAACATGTGAAAATGAAAGAATTGGTGGTGGAAAGAGAGAAAAAACTGATGTTTTTTTGTGAGCTGAGTGGAATAACAGGACAGAACGACAGCAAAACTGTTTTGAAAGTAGGTGAATGATGAGCTAGGCTTCTATCAGATGAAAACAAAAAAGCTATATATAATAAGAAAACACTAATTCTTGAAATTAAATGAAACGAAGTAATGTGAACTTACCTATTTTTTACCAAATTATAAGCAATCAGAGAGAAGACTGAAGTAATTCTTTTCTTTGATCATGCATTTCACTCACATACATATATATTCACTTTAAAAAGAGAGAAAAGAGAAAGAGTTACGATATCATATTATTCAAGAGAAGTGGAAGAATATACATATGTGTGAAAAAATCTTTCTACCCTCCCAAGTAAAATGACTTGGAAGGTGGAATAAGTGGGAAGGAAGAAAGACTTTTTTCGAGGACTTTTTGTAGTCAATACGATATGTTAGAATAGTGTTACAAGTTGTAGTTGTTGTTTACCATGTAAAGATTTAAGCATTATTATTATTCATTTGTTTTGCTGATATATTATAATGTACAATTAAACTAGAGTTGACATTCTTAAACATGTAGTACATTTAACTAATCTTGAACAATATGATATTACAATGTTCTTTGAAGAAACCAATATTATATCTGTTGTCGATAGTGTTATTAGGAAAAGCTATTCATTTGAGGTTTGCTGCAATTTCATATTTGTCCATTATATCAATTAGTAATAATAACTACCGTTCACTAGCATACGATAGCGATTCTAGGTACTGAGAACGTTACAATCATGTAAATCGTCAAGTTACAACTTATTTTTTTGATAATTACAACTTAACGAAAAAAGATCATATTTCAGCCAGCCAGTCAATTGGCAATTTGACGCGTCGATATTAGGTTGTTATGACCATCGAAATGTCAAGCGTACTCCTCGGATTCTCATTTTCCGATTCGTCGAGAGCTCGGAATGAATCAATCAATCAATCCAGACTTTTCGACAAGTCAAACGACTTTTCCCGAAAGAACCAGAGTTTGATCAAAATAAAAAAGATCTTGAACTACAGATGTTTCATTCTCTAGTCATCAAAACCTATTGAATAAGCACGGAGCAGAAAATTCACACATGGACACTTGTGACTGACGTTTGTCGAGAAACTAAGCTAAATATGAACTATTATTCTTCTATGACATTAATCTTTTCAATTCTTAAAAAAATAGGATTGTTAAGATTTCCTATTTTAACATTGGTTAGCAGTTTTTGAGCGTTAGAAAAAAAAAAACATTTTTTGCACGTCTCTAACTGAAGAAAAAGTTTTTTTCGAGTATCAAATGTCATATAGAAAGTTTACTTGTAAATATGATATTTGATAAATAACTGTCTCGCTAGATAAAGCATAAACTCAATATTTATAATATTTTTCAAAACGGCAACACACAAAGTTTGTTATGATTGCGTTTCTGTCAAGACAGTTTATCAATATTGGCCATCCTTGTTATTTTCCATCACTTAATATTAAATCGCTTTTCGAAAGCTATGAAATTATGGTTAATATATATGGAACATATATTAGACTGTACTAAATTAGCTGAATGAGAGAGGCCTTTGCAAATTACTTTATGAAGAAGTTGAAAGATATTAAAATTAATCTCACCACTTGGAACGGTTATTCTATTAGGCTTATTGCTACTGGAACACTTAATAGTGTCCTTCCAATGTGTTTCTTTCGTTCAAGTACTCGAAACTTCGGTAAGTGTCGAAAGATCTGAAAGTACTTGGATAGTCCAAAATAAATGTCCGATGGGATAGAGTTTTCGAGTGCTCGGAATTAGGTCCCTGTCACGAGGCTCAAAATTGGAACAGAACAAGCAAAACATGTATATTTCAAACTTTTGAGTGCTCATCGCACTTATCGTATGCTTTTCAATGTGTGCTTGGATAAAGTATTTTTAACGATTTCCGTGAAAACTTTGGAAGATAAATAATTCAGGAGCGTTGAATACAGAAATTTCGTTAATAAACGTGTTTTTTCCTCATCAAACGAGGAAAAAGTCTAAAAACGTTATAATAGACTCTAAAACACGCATTAATAGCATATATAGCTATTTTTTCAGCAAACTTAGACTCCAAAAGTCTTGCTCATAAAGACTTAATTTTCTAGAAACTTTCTCAAGACTCCAAAAAAATATTTTTTTGTTTTATCATCATCCGAAAGTTTCAACGAAGAATCTATATCTTTAGCATAGACTTTGAAATTTTCTTTCGTTTATAAAGGAATTTTTGCATTCGTATGTTCACACTCCTTCAAGTCGCTAGATTTCTGGATCTAAACTCGAATCATACTCCTAATTTCAACGAAATTCTTTAGTCTGAATCTTATAGTCGCTCTGAAAATGAGCTATAATATTTATTGATTATTTATACTCTGCAGTTAACATATTTCTTAGGCAATATTCACGATGGTCCTATAATAATAAAGTCATAATTGACTGTTACATTTAAAGTATGATCCATTCCATCGATCTAGAAACAACATAAAAATTTCTAATGTTAAGCGAAACAAGACTAAACAACATCATTCTTTACTCTCAAATAAGTGCCAATAAATGAAGATGTTCGACATAGACCACATCACAATTAACAGTATTAAATATGTAGTTTATAGTTTTCTCATAAAATCTTAAAGAAGAATCTTGTCTTCTCTACAATAGAATTCTAACAAAAAGTTATATTTGAATATGACTAAGAATCAAAAAATTGATAATAAGAGATTGTGGAGTCGCTAAAAAAAATTAATTTTCTTCCGATAAGATTATTGGATTTTTACATGAGTGCCCGCAAAAGGAAATTTTACCCTTTCTTTAGATAGATATTCAGTCTAGTTACAGTGTATTTGATCCGAAGTACTATTCTTTGGACTCAACCTATTTCAGCATTTAAATAAAGTGATTATCGGAGTATAGTACGTTTGAACGACAGTATGGGTGAAATAAATATTCACTGTAACACCTACATCTACAAATTGTTAAATACACCATCGGCATTAGCATCTCGATGAAATCCATCGATTGCAATTGGTCGCGTCTGTTCAAATGAAGTCGACGGTTTTGATTTCAAATAATAGACACATGCATTTTTTTTGGTTACTATTTGATAAAAGTTTAGCATGTTATCCATCAGGCTCTTCATAATTGTGTCAATCATTACCTGAGACAGTACCACGTGTTTCACTTAACTCAAATTGATCAATCTCCGGATGATGAGTGGATGTGCGTCATTTCTTTTCACTAACACTAACACTAACACTCATACCTAAAAAACTCAATATCTCTGGCTGCTATGTTTGTCGATCAAAAACAATTTATTGCCTGATTTAGAAACAGATCACGAGCTAATTTAAGAAAAATTAGATAAAATTAATCGAACGTTGGATCAAACAAATCGGTTGCATCACGTACTTCAAGTCTATATAAGTGAGTATCACTCTTTCTGCAAGGACTTTCATTATTGGTTTCGATTGAGAACAGCTTTTAAAATAGATTCGGTCTTAAAGTTTAGATGTCGAAGATCAATGTCATCCTCATGAATTGACAGCGCTTTTTATCCTCAAGTGCAGACGGCATCCTTTGTATTGTATGTAGATCGAATATAATAATGAAAAATAATACTGTTTCTTCTATATGTATCAGAGAAAATGAAGCATTGATATACTGATTCGTACATTCTGAATTTCATCATTAGCATAATGATAAATATTCTTTCTGTGATCGACAAACAACCAGAACAAGCAGGAAAGAAACACACGTGCTCACATCGACGAAGGCAAAAATTACTCATGCTTGCATCATCATATCTTACAAAGTAACCCGAACGCAAAACAATTTATGCAATAAAATTAGAAAACATATCCCGCTGCTCGGAATCGAACCGAGGCCATCCGATTTCTGTGATCAATTTAGTTTTACAGTCGGAGGTCATACCATTAGACTACAGCGGGATGTCTTATCTTTCTTTTCTTCTGTTTCTCTTCAAGATGTGAACTATTGAAAAGTCATATTGATTTCAAAAGGAATATCTTCGGTCAAACACATCAACTTTTGGCACACATTCTACACCGAAATGACATTGGAGGAGCAAATACTTTAAATTCGTTAAGGTATAGCCGTGAGCGCAATACCATTCGTCAATATTTAGCATGCTGATAGTTTTTGAATGAGTGCATAGATTAGTATTCTTTCTGTATCGACAATCAGCCATTCACCTGAGAATAATGTTATCAGACACTCAAGTAATTCACTAAAGTATGTCGACATGAATAGATAGAAAAATACGCGAGTAAGGAAGGGAGTATAATCTGAAGCAAAATGAAGCAATATTCGTGTCTTCCTCATAAAGACACGTCTGATCTTTAAGAAGACGGAGAACGTAAGAATGAACCAGAACAGGCACACTTAAAATGATATTCTGCTTTGACTAATGAATAGACCAGTTTTTTATTCGTATCATACCATCAATCAGGAAGTATTAATGGGACTCCTCCTTTTCCGACCTAAAATTTTCAGTTTTTTCTTTTTTTCTTTTTTTGTGCTTGGTCTGTAGACGTTCTCTATCTAATGAGCACATTTCAAGAAGACTAAACTACTTTTTTACATGTTAAAACCTCGAAAAAAACTCAATCTTGTGCTGAAAAAAGCCAAAAAGTGCAATTTTCTGCGGTTTTTTTCTCAAAACGAGATTTTTACAAAGAAAAAGCTAAAACTTTTTTTAGGAGTACTTCGATCAAATCAAGGTATATCTTTTTTTTCTTTTAAAAAGATTGTATCGATAAAGGTTTATAGGCTTTACAAAATTAGCACCATCTTTAAAAAAGCGTTTTTTAGTGGTTTTTGATTTGTGTCTTCAGCGTTTTGCTTCTCCTGAGCCTTAGAAACAAGTTTTTTTCAAAAAAAAAAAGATACACACAGATTTGTTTTTAGCTGCTACCTACCAAAATGCCCCGAATGAAAGCTTTTGTTCCATTTATCAAGATCTATCTACTCTGATAGTCCCGAAAAAATTTGCCGAATCGTTTTCAAGAAATTTCGGAACGGAGGTCCCCTTAATACCATGCAAACGTCCATAATTAAATTGTCATTATTGGCTATCTGTATGTAAATATATAATATGGAGTCATCTCGAAGTATCTATCATGTCTTTTTAGTATTGCACTTGTTACTTCCTTTCGGACTGAAGAGAGAATAACCGACATAATGTTAGTGTTTCAATAGTGAAGAAGACACACATTACTTGTTAGATGAATAGACGAAAGTAAGTGTATGAAGCAACGAAGCGCCATGTCTCTAGTTTATTATGAATTTTTTTCATACTTATCCAATCGATCTATAATTTTTGACTGACAATTCTCTCTTGATTTATGAATATCTTTTCTTCATTCTCATTCACTCTTAATATCCTGTAGAGGAAAACTTTTTTTTAAGAATCCGTGGGATAATAGACATAATTTTGCCAGTTAAACATTAACAAAAGAATGATTATGATAGAACTTCGTATTCAACTTTGACATAAAGCTCAAATGATAATGTTTTCTTTGAATATTTTCATTCAATTTGTTCAGATACGTGACCATCGCAAATGAATAATCATCATATACAATAACAATGAAACCATTTTTCAATTCTGCCCAAGCACAAGATAGTCACGCACATATGAGCGAAGCCATTGAAAATTGGATTCGAAGAGATAACACAAGTTCACTTATACGACAATCTATATCTCTGCAACAATTATACCGAAACTATACAATAAAATGACGAGCTAATCAGTTGAAAACATCAAAAGCAAATGATAATTATGAGTTTGTACTTGATATTGATGTGAAAACAAAAAGAATGAACGACCATTGTTTCAAACACATGGAAAAACAATTTATCTTGCTGGCTGGTTACCAACCGATTTCAAACGACCAGATATAGTTCTATTAAAAATCGATGATATTCAAGCAAGAAAAAAAGTATTATTCCATACTTATCTAAGTCATCATTCCAATATTGTTCGAACATTTGGTTTCGTGCTGCATAGCGATTGTCATCACTGTCAGGATTCCATCATGTTGTTACAAGAATATGCTTCATTAGGCAGTTTATATGAACTATTACAAAAGCTAAACATAACTTTCGATGAACAAACCCTAATAGAAATATTTTCACAAATAATTGATACAATGATCTGTTTATCAATGAACCATGTTGTTCATGGTGATTTAGCATCCTGAAATATACTTTTATTCCATTCGATGAAACAAATTCGAAAAATATTCTTGTCAAGCTAACGGATTTTGGCCTTAGTCAACATAATCAGTGTGATTCATTCACATCGGATTTTGGACAGTCGACGTCAAATATTATTCCTATTCGATATGCTGCCCCCGAAATATTTCTATCGAATAATGCAACAAATGCTTATTCTGAAAAATCGAATGTCGATTCAATAGGTATACTCATGTGGGAAGCATATTTTCGAGGTACAATACCTTGTTCGAATATTTCGAATGATCTGGATGTTATTCGACATGTAATCAACGGCCATGTTTTATCTCGACCGTCAAACTGTAGTAAACAATATTGGTCGATTATTGTCAAAACATGGTCGCGATTGTCGAACAATCGACCGAAGTTCGAGCAATTGAAACAACTTCTCATCGAACCAGTCCAACTTGAAGGTATGTCATTTATATTTGATTTAATATGTCCGATAAGCCAGCCAAAAGATCTATTTAAGAATATGAGTGAAGATCTTCTCTTGAGCCATCTAGAGCAAATAATGCTCATCTTCTTAAAATTCAACATGAATTTAAGGTCAATACGCATCCCTACAAAAAAAACATGTGAAAAGGGCAAAAGAATCCTAATCATAGTCAGCATGACCATAGTAATAAAAATCATTATCATCATTCATTTAATCAAATCAGATTTCTCAATCATTTCAGTTAAGACGGTTTCTTAATTCTGCTTAGTCAGTTAGTTTCCATCTTGTGTCTTTTTGATTAGATTAAAAAAAAATTCACTTTTTATTTTTCTCTGAAGACACAATATCTTCAGCGGTGTTTCAACAATTATCATTTTTGCTCCGTTGATTTTTGTTTCAGAATTTACACAGTATCGAAGTCTACAACTTGAAGAACAAAACACCTCATGTTTAGCTTGTTCAGCAGTATATTTGCAGAACCAGCAATCGATTGATGACGATCTCGAGTCTGTCATCATAGATTCAACCATTGATCAACAGTTTAGCGAGTTTCTGTTAGTTTCTGATGGAGTCTTACCATGCGAACTCTCAATTTCAACCGATGCTTTTCAAAACAATAATCCGTCGACGACACAGATCCATCATTCTACTGATGAAGCATCGAAACAACTGCAATTATCTTCTCATCGATATCGAGTTCGCGATAAATTTTGCTCAATTGGTGGTACTTATAAAATCAGAGATGAGACCGATAAAGATATATTCATTATCCGATCGAAAATTTTTTCCATCGGTGATAACCTAACATTGAAAGACATTCATGGAAAGTAAGTCTTATCTAGATAAGCATATCAGGAGAAGTATTCCTCGTAGAAATACAGTCAAAAATTATTATATATCTGAAAACCAGTTTATGTGCTACTTTTTGTCTATTGGCAAGAAAAACAATGGCACAACCTTGTTATTTTGACCACTTGTATCGTTTTTATTGTTCTCAAAATCAAAGCTGTTGCTTTCTATCTGTTTGTAGAGTCGTCTGATCAAGATTTGTGAAGAATCATGTCATTTTCGTACGACTTATCACCTTTTATCGGCGGCCAATAGTGATCACAATTGTTCGTTAGCACATATCAAAGAGAAATTCACTTTTTTTGCGCAAAAAAATTACAATCGATTCGGTATTTGGTCAGTATGAACTTAAAGCATTGGATTTCTTCTCCCATTCGTTTATATTGATCAAAGAAGAACAAGTAGTAGCTGTCATCGAGAGAAAGCGTCCTTCAGTGACGTATACGTATCTTGTTAAAATAGCTAGCAATGAAAATCAAGCATTTATATTAGCATTGGTTATCGTGATCAATCAAGTGATGCATGCAAGTTGCTAACGAATTTATATCATTGAATATATATAAAACTATTTGTTTATCTTTCTAAATAGATTTGAAATAAAACTATAATTATATACGAAGATCTTTGCTATATTGGTTACTTATCGAAACAAAGTCAAATGAGTAGCATATAGAAGTGTCTATCAAATCTATAACATTGACTGAATGACCATATAGAAAGGGATAGAATATAAGTTTCTTATTTCATCAAAACATGAAACTAGGCATTACTATTTCATTTAAACTGGCCAATTCCTTAGCTAAAATCACACAATCTAACGAAGTATTTTGTTTGTTCTCTTTCCGGTGACTAGTTCAAAACCGTAGACGACATTCATATTAATAGTATCGATTTTTGCAGAGAAAAAAACTAGTGGACTGCACTGTAGTTTTTCGGCGATCCTCATATACCTCCGTCAAGTAATTTTACATAATGGTTTTGGATGGTTGTTGGGAACATCTTTCAAAAATTTGATTTGCACACAAGGTGCCTTCGACATTTGATGTAACGTATGATAGACAAAATGGTGTACCGTTGACTTCAACCAATTGGTAAGTGTCATTTTGTGCAAAGGTGAATGAGCAGATAAATCGCCCTCACTTTCGTTTTCTTTTTTGTTCAATTTAAACTGAAATGTATGCAAGAAAAGAAACGAAGAAGAAATAGATTTCGAGTCATTGGCCAGCAAATTATTAATTTAATCGACATAAGTTTTATCTCCGCAATATTCTACTAAGGGTGAGCATGGATGTGAGTATGAGTTGTATGTGAAAAGAAGATTCACATACACCCTTTTAATTAACAACTCGATTCGAAACTTTTGACGCGCATGAGTAAATACTTTAGAGTAATGCTTGCCCATATAAGGTTTGTAGAGACTAACTGATTACACATGTTTTCACATTTATTGAAACCGAATAAGAAAACCTCTTAGAGACACTCTGAATAAAGAGAAAAGTGACGTTGGATTTTCAAAAAGAAGTCCATCATAATGATTAATGAAATTAGTCATTAGGTCATTTAATTTCTCAGTAATATAAAAATTTAACTGTTTAATCATATTATCTGAACTGTGCAATTTATAGATTATCATCAAGGCTAATAGACATACTGTCGCTTACACTTTAGTAATTGCAATTTTGACTAAAATTATTTAATATGTTAAATGTTCAATATTGAAGAATATTGCTTATTTTTCTCATATTCGTCATCATTAGTAAAAATGAAAGAAATATATTTCTTTTCTAAAAGCTGTCCGCTTTATGAAAAAAAAAATAGAAAACTGTGTTAAACGCTAATTATTTAATTCGCAGAAAAAGAAATTTTCGATGCATTGATATTTTCAATTTATCCAGATTTGTTTATCAATTAAAATTCATCTCCAGCTAATGTAGCTCAGGGACACAATTTTACACAAAACTTTTGATCAAGGATTCGCCTATTCAACTGTACCTTGTTGTTTGATGTGTATATCCGATGTGTTACTAATAATACAGTTTTTTTTCTTTTATGAAAACCTAGTTTTTATCAGATAGTTCACTTTGAAGATGCATTAACCTTGTTTTTTAGACATATGAATAATCATTTTCTTACATGTTTTGTTATCTAAAATACTAACGAAAATAAAACTAATAATGTAGAAAACTTAAAAAATATGACGAATATCATTTAACTAAAATGATACATCCTATAAAAGCCTTTGTAAGCACAACCATGGAATATTTTTTTTTTAATTATTATCTTTTTAAATATAAGATGAAAATATTTGTTCAACATTAATCAAATGACTATAACATCGTCTTGCAATTACGCATTTTCAAATATCTTTTATCTTCAGATAATAGCTCTAATCATTTTCTACAAATTTACATATTTTGATCAAACAATTTGACATAAGTTTGTCACAGATAAGATCAATTTACTGACCAGAGAACTCACCAGAACTCAGAGTATGAATGAAAATCGTGAAACAATTCGTGTCATTAGGCCTTCCTTCTCTAGTTATAGTCATTTCACTGAATTTTTTTCAGCCTGTTGCAGAGTATAAAGAGAAAAATTGGAACAAGAAATTGCAGCTCAAATGAATTCTTTCCTTCTGAGATAATACGTTTGCAAAAAACATTACTTGTACATAAGAGTACGAAAAAATAGCCCAATTTTTGAATATATGATATTTTCAGAAGATATCATTCATTCGAACTGAAACTTTCAGAATATCATATATGGAATGAAAGCTATTGTTGGGGAGAAATCCTAGCTGAAATCTTACTAAAATGACTATAACTTGAAAAGAAAGACATAATGGAACGAAACTTTTCAAAGTTTTCATCTACACTATCAGTTTTATCTGTAAATAAAATATAAGCTCAAGATTGATTGTCAGTCGAATAGGATCCATTGTGAGAGAAGTCGAAACTTTTTAATTATCTTTTACCATAGATTTATTCATATCGATTATTAGATTTTCAAAAACAAAACGATATTTTTGATGTCAAGAATTAGCAAAAGAAAAAAGACTTCAAAATGTAGATAATTATACTAACATATTACATCCAAGGTCAAACATTGAATATGCACTCTTCATTATAAGTGTATTATTACAGATTTTCAATTGAATAAAACAGACAATCCTGTTAATCTCAAATCTCGAAAAACATGTGAACATTCTGTTTAGCTTTTCTTTTTTAAACCATTTATGACCTCTAACAGAGATCATCATATTCATATGTAATAACTTACCATTTCATATAACAATAGTTTTCTTACTATCAACCTTCACTTATTCTTTAAATTATCTGTCACGTTAAGTTGTAATCGTCCTTCTTCAATACAATTCGATAAACAACAACTAAACGAACATATCTTTTTTTTACTCTTTTTTTCTCGTATTAGTTCAACATTATTTTCGAATAAAAATTATTCTACTCTCTTTTCCTTCACATAATCTCTCTCTTTTTGCGTATCGCAAAATTTCTCGTAGACTCACCATTGTTTCATGTACAAAAAGCGGCCTTCCAGAGCAAGGCTGTAATGCACTGAAGCGAAAATGTACAGTTGTTTGTCTGTTCTCCCCCCTCCGCTTTCCTACACTATTTCATCTCTATCCATGCATGATCGACTGGTTCTATATAAAGCTTAATCTACCAGCAGATTTTCTTCACTCATCACTTTGTCTAGTAAGTACCCTGTTCATATTAACAGTATACAAACGATCATGACTGCTGCTGATGCTGTTTTCAACCAAGTCGATCTTAACAAAGATGGACGCGTAGATCTCGGTGAATTCCGTAATTTCCTTGGTAAGTTGATATTTTTTTTTCAATAACTAGGCGTGTATTTTTGTTAATGATAATTATTACTTTTTTCAGGTCAAAATCTTGGTGTTGGTGCTGGCTACGGTGCTAGTTCATCATGGGAATCAGCATCATTAGGTGGTGGTGCTGGCTGGGATGCTGGTGCTGGTTGGGGTGCTGGTGCTGGCTGGGGTGCTGGTGCTGGCTGGGATGCTAGTGCTGGTTGGGGTGCTGATTTAGGTGCTGGTGCTTCAAGCTTTGAATCAGCAGCATATGAATCATCTGCATCAGGTGCTGCTCTTGGTGGTGCTTATGATGCTTCATACGTTGTTGGTGGTGGTCTTGCCGGTGGTGCTGCTAGTTACGAATCAATTGCAACCGGTGCTGGACTTGCTGGTGGAGTAGTCTTAGATTCAGCAGCATTAGCAGCTTCTCAAGTTCAATATGCTGCTGATGCTCAAGGTCTCTACCAAGATCCAAATCCACAAATTATTCGTCGTCCAAATCCAACTGGTGTACAAACATACACACAAAATGTTCGAGTTCAATTCCTTCAACCACCACCTGTTCCACCACCAGGCGTAAGTCATTTCTATCAATCATTATGATCTATATCAGCATATCTAATCTTTTTTTTTCTTCCAGCCACTCATCATCAAAGAAGTTCGTCCACCTCAACCACCTCTTCCACCACCACTTCGTCTTCGTCAAGTAGCTCCACCTCTTCCTCCACCACCTCCACTTGTTCTCCGTGAACGACCACCAGTACCACCACCAGTAATTGCTTCACAAACAGTCATTCGTCGTTTGGCTGGTTTACCAGTTCCACCACGATCAGTCATCATCGAACGTCTTCCACCTCTTCCACCACGACCACGTTAGTAGTTTCTTTTCTTCTTTTTTTTCTTCTAATGTTTGTATCATTTCAATCATTTATTTTAGGTGACGTCATCATCGAACGATGGATTCCATATGGACCTCAAGCTAAACGACGTACCCTTCTTCAACGTGCTCCTCCTCCATTACCATACCCAGCTCCACGAAATGTCATCATTCAATACGAACAAGCACCAGTTCGTATTGTTCGTCAATTCCAACGTCTTGGTGTTGTTGCAGCTAATCCAGCTCTTTATGTTCAAACATATGGTGCTCATCTTCTTGATGGTGCTTCACTCGTTGCACAAGCTCGTTCTGCTGGTGTTGTTGAAGATATCGTATGTTTATTATAGTATTCTTATTTTTTGTTCTAAAAAAGAACCGTCTTTTTCTGTTTGTAGTCAGCACCTGGTTTTGTTGGTTATAGTGCTGCCGCATATGGTCAAGAATCATGGGGTGCCGCCTCAGGCGTAGCTGGTGGTGTTGGTCTTGTTGCTGAAGGTGCTGAAGTTGCTGATGCTGGTCTTGCTCTTGGTGGTGGATTCGGTTCATCATCATTATATGAATCATCAGGTTGGGCAGCAAGTGGCGCTAGTGGTTGGGAAGGTGGTGCTGTTGATGGTGGTCTTGGTGCTGGTTGGAATGGTGGTGTTGTTGCTGGTGGTCTTGGTGGTGGTTGGAATGGTGGTGTTGTTGCTGGTGGTCTTGGTGCTGGTTGGAATGGTGGATTATTGGGATCAGCTGCTGTTGTTAGTGGAGCTGATGCTGCTTTCCTTAATGCTGATACCGACTATAATGGTAGCCTTGACCGAGAAGAATTCCACAACCTTCTTGGTAAGTTTTTGTCTGAATGGATTTTATCATTTTATTGATATCATAACTAAATTGTGTTCATCTATTTTTAGCTCAAAATCTTTAAGAACTTGCTGATACATGCTTATACGAAACATGCACTTCATCTGTTGCCTATTAAACAATCAAAATGAGCTTTTTTTGTTTTCGTTTTACTTTTGTTAAGCGCTTGGTTTTATGTGAATCGTCGTCGGCAGTTTTTTTTTCTGTATTGTTTTGTTCGTATGATATAGTTCTTGATTATGATCTTAGATAATATAATATAAAAGTTGAGAAACAAAAAAAAAATTATATTTATTCGATCTATTCATATAAACTGAAAGATAATTAGCTCAAGATATATTGTCAACGGCATCATGTATAACTATTTTTGAAGCTAAAATATAACGCATCTCGATATTATTTGAAGATTTTGAGAATGAAAGTAGCTAGCAATCTATGGTTTTCAACATTCAAAACAGAAATATGTGAACAAATGAAACCATACTCAATTATCTAAACTATGTATTAGTGAAGCTAGCGAATTTTTTATGTATTTTTTCAAACGAACACATTTTGGAATAGTTAGAAAGATAAAATCTTGAAAATTTACCCTCTGATGTTAAAGATTTTGTATGGATTGAATAACAAAAATCATAATCTAATCAGTGACAACCTTATTGAAAATAAAAATAATTACTGTTATGAGACCGAATTTAGACACTACACCAAACTGAATAATCGTTAGAGTGCTTAGTGATCAGTTAGCTGATTTCAAGACTTCCAAACGTTTGAAACTTCTCAATGGGATCAGTTAGAATAGATAGTCTAAAACTTTTCCTGAAAATCTACAACAAAAACTCAATGATTTAACCAATGTATTGTCTAGATAAGTCCGGCAAGTTTCACTTCCCGCACATTTATACAACTACTCTATTCAATGGATAATTACTAGGCATAGCTTTATCTAATTCAAAAATAAATGTCTATAAAGTTTCGAACAGAAAATCTAGAAAATGAAAAAGACTGTGGCTAAGAATTTAGAGAGTGAAAATTTCAGACAATCGTAAATTTTGACAAAAAACGGAAACAACTTTTAAACGCGATGATGTTTTGAAGGTTTTTCTTCGCAAAGAATTCTTCACGGATAAAGGGACGTAAATGAGCAAGTTTTCACCATAGATAGATGTTACAGTACTGTTTTTTTTTTCATATGACAGGTGGACATTAAAGTAATTAATATAAATTATAAAAAGCACGTGTTATAAAGTATGATATTATCTGATATTATTGTTTTTTTTGTTTACCTTAAAAGAAAAAGAACGCTCTTCATATTATTCAGTTCAGAATACGGTGACATAATAGTCCTTGTAGATGATTATATTTAAGTTTATTTAGTAAATGCAGAATTTAAAGAACGTAGCAAAAAAAAATCTATATACAGATATGATCATGATTTTATCTAAACTTTTTCTGGTTCTACTTTAACATTTTAATATGTAGATGTATTAATAGCGTGTGTTAAATTTGTCACAATGACATCATAAAGATGATAATTAAATTCTAATACATATTTTTTTTTCGTATATGTAAATCTTAATTCATTCATCGGTATCTCTTTGCATATTCAATTTGATAATCGTTTTCCAACCATATTAGAAACGATGCTAAAAACTTAATTTCAAAAAGTTTTTTTTCTATTGATAATCATGATAAATTATTTTCACTTATTTGTCTTTCAATTCATGTACATTTATTATAGTTGAGTGAATATAAGTGATTTGTGCATATACAATAGTAGCATAAGATGATTTATCTAAATTTATTTTTGATTCGTCAGTAAAAAGAAAACTACAATCAATTTGATGTTAATAATGAAGAATTTTTGTTGAACATAAATGGTTCATTTTGTTTTACTTCAAGCTGAAAAAAAAAAGAAATTTTATTTAGATTTTATAAAAGTTAGAAAAATAAAAAAGAAATCTTATATCGTTTTTATATTTCATTGGATTGTTGATTACAAGGATATATTTTATCAGATTGTTCAAATGTAATTAAACGAACGATATCATGAACGTAAGTTGTTATAATTAAACGTTGTTGATTATTTAAATACTTACTTAAACAAGTTAACATCACACCAAAGACTAAGGGAAGATAAAAAAGCTTGATTATATTATAAATGACGATGTAAATCAATTGAAATGACCTTGAAATAAACCGAGATGCACAAGGTCAAATTTTTATTAATCAGTAAAAATTTGGAAAACTAGCTTCAATTCTATCGTACATTTTCTATTTAAACAATTTTTAAAGATTTTCATAACTTCTATTATGCTTTCCATGAAAATAACATTAAATGTCAGAGATGTACATGTGAACTATTTTCTCCTTATGGATACATATGAATGCATCTATTAATATTGAAGTTTGCAGAAGAACATTAAAAATTAAAATATGAGACATAAAAACAAATGTGACACATCAATTTGATCCTCTGAAAGGCCCTAAACCGTTCTATTTTCTAGACATATTATAGTCAGTATACCAACACGATCAAAACTTAAAAATACAACATTTATTCGTGGTACTTTTTTCACCCTCATCCCTCCATTCTAGGACCGATTCTTTTCCTATAAAGTCATAAGAGATTCAAGTTACTTTTAAAAAATTTAGTTAACAAATAACTTTGTTCTATTTTAATCGAATGCACGGATGGCAGTGTCTTTCACAGTCCTAATGAAAGAGTTATTCATAAAAGGACATCCACCTCATCATGTTTGATGACGTTGCAATGCTTGCAAATAAGACGTCATCTAGACGTATACGCATGTACGTGTTATAGTTATTGCTTGTAAAAGTTTAGGTAAAATAATAATCAAGAAACTCAATTCAACACCATTTCACCAATACCAAAACATTTTTCAGAAATTAATTGACAGGATAAAACATTGTATCGAATATGATGTGGACAACTTCGAACCTTTACTATAAAAAGATTAACAAGATATTTTTTCTATAAATACATATTCGAAAGTGACAGAATTTTTGACCAGCTTATGTATTTTTTTTTTAGTTGACATTGTTCTATTATTTGAGGAAAAAACCAAGTTTGATAAATCGTTGAATGTCTTCAACAAATTTATTTATTGCTAGTTTATTCTATTATGTTCGTTTGCTTGAGTATATTTTTTATTTAAAGGAGCTTCAAATGTATTTTCATTAGACAATTTTTTTTTAAGAATTAAACTACTTGTAGTTATTGACTTACGAATGAAAATATTTATTGTCAAGGTAAATATTGTTTACAATGACTTATTTGAATGCGTTAACACAAAAAATTGAAATTAAGATATTATATTATCACAATCAATCCCGAAAAAAAACAGTTGACTATAGAAAGTTTCATTATTTGAATTATATTCATTTCGTTTAACCAGTTGCTAGTGAACATTTGAGTGACTTTTTCAGTGGTTATACTAACACTGCACATTTAAAATTAAATACAAGCATGCACTCTTTATCAAAAGTATACTATTAGATATTTCCAATCGAATAATACAGGTTATATTAACCACTTACCACAAGCCACATGTCCAGGTAAGAGAGTGAATCATTGCTTTCTTTATCCTAGCCAATTGTTATTTTGACAAAAAAAGACTGTTACTTTGCTTTTCATATGTGGTATTTTTCCAAGGTTTTTTGAGAGAATTAGGATTCATATTAAAGCGCTTATCTTTTTGTATAAAAACAAATTTAATCATATAAAATTTCTACTATTCTATAAACTTTGTATCAAATTAAACTGAAGTCATTGTTGTTATTCAATACAGTTTGCTAAACAAAAAATAATGATTGTTATTTTTCTTCGTCACTCTTTTTTTTTCTTATTATACATTCAACATTGTTTATCAATACATAGTTTTGCATTGTATCCCCCCCCCCCCCCCCCCCCCCCCATAGTATCTCTTTTTTTTCCTATCGCATTGTTTTTTTTTGCTGGACTAATCATTATTTTACATACAATAACAACCAGCTTGGCAAGCAAAACTATGGTGGGCTCAAGCAAAAAATATACCGCTATTTGCCTTTTTCTTTGTCTCGCTCCTCTGCTTCATGTCCATCCATGCATGGTCGATTGGTCCTATATAAACATTGATCTACTGGTAGCTTTTCTTCACTTTTTACTTTCACCGGTAAGTGCTCTATTCACATTAACATTACACAAACAATCATGTCTGCTGCTGACGCTGTCTTCAATCAAATCGATCTTAACCAAGATGGACGTGTAGATCTTGGTGAATACCGTAACTTCCTTGGTAAGTTGATATATTTTCAATTATTGTGTATATATTAATTGATGATAATCGTTGCATTTTGAAGGTCAAAACCTTGGTGTTGGTTGGAATGGCGGTTGGAATGGTGGTTGGAATGGTGGTTGGGGTGCTGGTTGGAATGGTGGCTGGGGCGCTGGTGTTACAGGCTATGAATTAGGAGCAACTGGTGCTGCTCTTGGTGGTGTTTATGATTCCTCAGTTGTTGTTGGTGGTGGTGTTGTTGACGCTGGTCTTGCTGGTGGTTACCAAACAGTCGTAGGCGGTGCTGGATATGTTGGTGATGCTAATGTTGTTCTTGGTGGATCAGTTTATGATTCAGCAGCATTAGCAGCTTCTCAAGTTCAATATGCTGCTGATGCTCAAGGTCTCTACCAAGATCCAAACCCACACATTATTCGTCGTCCAAATCCAACTGGTGTACAAACATACACACAAAATGTTCGAGTTCAATTCCTTCAACCACCACCTGTTCCACCACCAGGTGTAAGTCATTTCTATCAATCATTATGATCTATATCATCATATCTAATCTTTTTTTTTCTTTCAGCCACTCATCATCAAAGAAGTTCGTCCACCTCAACCACCTCTTCCACCACCACTTCGTCTTCGTCAAGTAGCTCCACCTCTTCCTCCACCACCTCCACTTGTTCTCCGTGAACGACCACCAGTACCACCACCAGTAATTCCATCTCAAACAGTCATTCGTCGTTTGGCTGGTTTACCAGTTCCACCACGATCGGTCATCGTTGAACGTGTTCCTCCTCCTCCACCACGACCACGTTAGTACTTTTTTTTTCTTTTCTTTCTAATGTTGTTATTGTATTATTCATTGATTTTAGGTGACATCCTCATGGAACGTTGGATTCCATATGGACCTCAAGCTAAACGACGTACCCTTCTTCATCGTGCTCCTCCTCCATTACCATACCCAGCTCCACGAAATGTTATCATTCAATACGAACAAGCTCCAGCTCGTATTCTTCGTAACTTCCAACGCCTTGGTGTTAGTGCAGCTAGTCCAGCTGCTTACGTTCAAACATATGGTGCTAGCCTTCTTGATGGTTCTTCACTCGTTGCAACAGCTCGTTCTGCTGGTGTTGTTGAAGATATTGTATGTTTATAATAATGTTCTTATTTTTTATTTAAAAAAAACCGTCTTTTTCTGTTTGTAGTCAGCACCTGGTTATGTTGGTTATGGTCTTGGTGCCTATGGTCAAGAATGGAGTGCTGCATCAGGTTTAGTAGGTGGTACTGGTCTTTATACTGGAGGTGTTAATGTTGTTGATGGTGGTCTTGCTCTTGCTGGTTGGAACGGCAATCTTGCCGGTTGGAACGGCAATCTTGCTGGTTGGAACGGTAATCTTGCTGGTTGGAACGGCGGTCTTGTTGGTTGGAACGGCAACCTTGCGGGTTGGAACGGCAACCTTGCTGGTTGGAACGGCAACCTTGCTGGTTGGAA
>CAJNOP010000075.1:540010-606078 GCA_905250075.1 Rotaria sp. Silwood1 | reverse complement strand
TGGAACGGCAACCTTGCTGGTTGGAACGGCAACCTTGCTGGTTGGAATAGTGGATTATTAGGATCAACTGCTGTTGTTAATGGAGCTGATGCTGCTTTCCTTAATGCCGATACCGATTATAACGGCAGCCTTGACCGAGCAGAATTTCACAATCTCCTCGGTAAGTGTTTGTTCGAATGAACTTTATCATTTTATTAATATCATAATTGAATTGTATTCATCTTTTTCTAGCTCAAAATCTTTAAACACCCACTGGTACATCATCATACGAAACATACATTTCAATTATTTCCTATGAAACAATTAAAAATGGCAGATCCAAAATTACAATAGTTATAGAATAGAAGATATTTTATTGTATTTGCTTTAATGTAGTTTATTTTTATTTCGCTTCTATATTTCTAAAATGCTTACGTTTATTTAATTATTGTAGTTTATTCTTTTTTTTCTGTATTGTTTCGATATGATAATATAGTTAAAAATCATGATTTTGCAAAATATAAAATATAATTTGACAAGAACAAAAATATCATGTTTATCTTCTCTGTTCAACAAGGACTAAAGAATTGGAACAGAAAGCTTGTCAACACAGTTCTTTAAGATTCAAATATTGATGTGATGTATTTCGTATAAACTGAAACATTATTTGAATATTTCAAGAACGAAAGGAGCCGGCAATCTGCGGTTTTAACCATTTCAAATAGAAATATGCGAGAAGTGAAAATGTTTTTAATCACTTGTACTATGTATTAGTCAAGTTAGTGAGATTTTGATTAAAATATTTGAAAAAAACTCACAAATAACTATTACTGTCAGTGTAGGGAGTCAATGGCGAAAATATTTCTCTATCGACCTATGCAAGAAAAAAATGTACTATAGTCTTCGTCAATAAAAAGTAGTACTTAAATTTTGATTTTTTTTTTTGAAAAATTTTATATATGTTGAAATCGAATCAATATGATAGCTGACAATACCAACAATTTTTATTTTTTTTCTTTTCTTCTCATTGTTAATGAAACGATATCAATAGTATAAGCTCTGGGTGAGCTGTACTACATAATCATACATCAATCATATATAGATACAATACCTATCAAATGGGGGATGAATAATTTTATTTCTTCATGTTTCATTACAAATGGATGAATATTTAACCAATAGAAACAGTATGTCATATACTACTAGCCTACCATATGAAATCAATTAATTTCTTATTATTGTTATAAAAGATTGAAAAGAAAATAATCAAGTAATAATGAAACGAAAGTTAGAACTTGTCTTATTACAGTCTTCTCCTCAAAAAAAAAAAAAACTTAGTTATTCATAAAAAAAGATGAATTTTTGAATTTTCACATGGTTAGATAGAGCAGAAAAAGCGCTACCAAATGCCATGAAAAGATTTTTTAAGATAAGAATAAATCTTCCAAATTTCATTCAACTAAACTTGGTCGCTTCATACAAAAATTGTGTGAAGATACATTACATAGTTTATGTAGTGACAGTGACCAACATGTTGGTGTAACTGCAGAACTTTGCAATAAAATAATCAATCATTGTCATTCAATTATGAATAGATATATTGTAGAAGATAATCACTTAAGTGGTACAATACAAAAATTAATAGTAACTGCTTCATCTACATTTCAAAGTGATATTCTTAGCGATACTTCATTAGAACTTGACAATTTTCTCGCTGAAATGGAAGATGATTATTCAGAACAGGAAGAAAGGGAGCAAGAACGTGAACAATAGTCCTCTATTATATACTTTACATATCAAAATCATATATGTATATCTATTTTCTTGAATTTGTAATAAAATTACTGTTAATTAATCGAAAGTTTTTCAATGACTAAGACTCTTTCTGTTACTTGGAAAGTGGAAGTTAGATTAACGGAAAGTGAAACACCCTTACGTCCAATGTCTTTTCATGGCATTTGGTAGCGCTTTTTCTGCTCTATCTAACCATGTGAAAATTCCAAAATTCATCTTTTTTATGAATAACTATTTTTTTTTGAGGGAAAGACTTTAATAAGACAAGGTCTAACTTTCGTTTCATTATTACTTGATTATTTTCTTTTCAATCTTTTATAACAAAAATAAGAAATTAATTGATTTCATATGGTAGGATAGTAGTATATGACATACTGTTTCTATTGGTTAAACATTCATCAGTGTTTTATCCACTGAAGGGGGGGGCATAGGAAATTTTGCTCCCCATCCCCGGAGACCGCGTTTGCCCCCTCGAGAAAAATGAAATAAGTTCAAAAAAAAATCAATATAATTGTTCTAAAACTATTTTTTACGGCAGATTTTAGGAATTGTTAATAAATCTAATGTTGTTAAAATAGGATCAATATTTTATCTAGCGTGGGGACAGGATGGGTCACACTCTCCCGAAGATTGTGTTGGCTCCCTTCCGAATAATTTGAAATGTCTGTCAGAAAGAAAAAAAGATCAGTGCAGCATTTATACAACTTTTCGTTCGATGAAAATTTGCAGAAAATGTCATGTGACTAAAAATGAACAAAATCATTTACTGTAATAGAAAAATATCACATACAATATTGCAATGAAAAACAAATACCGAAAAAAGTAGTATTCTCCATAAATGATGACTCTCAATAATTATAGTTCGTTGTTTTTGATATATCTCTACTAGTCTAGAGTTTTAACCAGTTATAATGGTGGCGAGAAGTGCCTATTATCGATTAATTAAAAGGGCTCTATAAAGGACTGTTATGTGACTAAAAACCTATTGTCATGGCTGCAACTGCTGTAGTTTCAATAGGCTTGAGTCATTTATAATTCGCCATATGCGTGTTTTATTTAGCACCGATTTAGGAGGAAGACCGACATGCCATAACAATTGCGATTCAACTCATATCGTACGAACCGATCGAAAATCGTCGATTAATTCCGGTTACTTTTGTGACCGACAGTTAACCGTGATCATTTTCTTTCCTCTCAATGTTTCACAGCGTAAAACATGACGGATAACCTTCCGATTGACTGAAGAAATATCGGTCAGAACTGCTAACTTTTTCGGTCAACCAGGAGGTCCGCCGTGGTTAACCGTCGGTTTTTACGCTGTGAAATCTCCAGAACAAAGGAAATAACCGCGGTTAACCGTGGGTCACAATAATAACCAGAATTAACGGATGATTTTCGATCGGTTCGTATGACACGGGAACCTCGTGTACACTATTATTGTGCCATTAGAGATCCTAAGAAATACGTACATGATTTATTATTTACAGTTGCTGAGCGAAAAGAATGAAACTAGTATTTTTCTTGTCTATTCTTTGATTTATGTTTGGTCTCCATTAGAAAATCAGTGTCATTCTATACTATAATGTATTTCTATTTCTGGGCAGAATTTTTCAAAAAAAAGTTCTGGACTATTGTTCACATCCATATTTTCTTCAACATTTTTTCGTTGAATTTTTTCCGGTCACACACGTATTTTGGTGAATATAATTCAATGATAATGGTTTAGTAATTTGAATCAGCGTCGAACTTTCTCGTTGTACATCACTATTTCGAAATTTTTCAACAGTGCAGGAACTTTCTGTTTAAAAGTTAAGAAGAGGAGTATTTCCATCGTTACTGCCTATTTTATCTTTCGGAAAATATTAAGATAAGGAAATCGTCTTAAAAAAACTTTCAAGTGCGAAAACTTTCGCTTGCTTCTCCCCGAGAACTAAATTCGCCCTCCCGGAGCAAAAAACCTGAATAAAACACTGTGTCAAACTTCAATTCCCTTATTATTCCAATATTAGAAAGTAAACAAGAAGAAAAAGTGAATTTGTTTATTTACGAAAATGGATTTAAAAGAAAAACAAAACAGTACATTATTCAATTAAATATGTAATATTAAGGTTTCCACGTACGGTTATCTGCTGAATGTATAAGAGGTAGTTTTCGATGATAATTTAAAATTTCATTATTACAATTAATGCATAAATGCGAAAAGAAATTTTGTCGTTGATAATTTGTCGTTAAGATCATTCGTGATTCTTTCATACAACGTGTACATATACGATCATAATTTGCGGAATTAGCTCTTGGACGTACAACAGTTTTTCGTTTAGTTTTTCGAGGGGTAGATGTATTTGCTATTGTTGGTGCTGGAGAATGGCTATAATTAACCACTGTCGAAGGATGACCTTCAATAGTATATACTGTTACTAGACGGTTAAGATTATATTGTGGAAATGATTGAACGATACTATCTGTTCGTTTTCTTGGACTTGTAAATGTTTCATGTCTTACAAATGTATGTGGATCAGATTTATAATTGGTTCCTTGGTCGATATTAATTCTTCGATAAATAATATAAGTTAATATATATAATGAACAAAATAAAATAAATAATGCAGCACAAAGTATTTGAATGCTTTGAAAAATTCTTTTAGCATTCATATTAGTTTGAAAATAATTGGGCCATGTTATATTAAGTGGCCAACCTGTTATTGTTGCATTATATGTTGAATTAACTTGATATGTAACTTGAGCATTACCACAATTTAAAAAGAAACATCGAGTAGGATCAATAAGAACAAGAATATCATAAACAATTAATAAAATACATAGTATAATCATAATAAAACATAAAATTGTAGCAATACGAAGAAGAATTAAACGTGTTTTCCAGGCTTAAAAACAAGAAAAATCGTGGACATAAACTTGTAAACTCGAAATCTGCTCAGTATTCAAAATTTTAGGTCATCTAAAATTATTTCATATCTAGCTCAAGGAAGCCCGATCCGAAATCAATAAATAAACCTTTATTCACTATCTCCATTTGTAGTCGAGTAAAATATTGGCTGATGTTAATTGCAATTTCAAAATGCATTTCTTATATCATAAATTTATTAGTTACGGTGCAATATTATAAACTTAATCATGATTCTACAATCAAATCGTATATTTCATTATGTTATGAAACTAGAAAACACTTATCGAATGTTAATAATTGATTTTAAGCTTTCTTTTTTTCCTCGCTATCCCTTCAATACTCTCAACAGGTATAATAATGTATTCACTCACATTTCTTTGTGTTTCATGTGTATAATGTCATTACATCTATACTTTAAAATTTTTTAATGTCTATGTAGTTGCTTGCTCGAAGCATTAATCATACCGGAACACAATATCTGTAAATGAATTTTTCGATGCGTTAATGAGTTTACTTTCTAATATTTATGCATATCGAAAAAAAAGGATACAGATTGACTGACTAATAGAGATATGTATTGATTCTATCGAAGTAAGATATTGCAACTTACCAGTAATAAGAACAAAAATAGAACAGATCAATAGCGGTATAAACACTATAAATCCTCCAAATGCAGTTGATCGATATAAATCGTAAATTGTATTTCCGATTTCCATACCAGCTATACATATGCAAAGAAAAATAAGTATTATTCCAAGAATGATTATCCAAATACGAGGCCATCTTAGATGCAGTCCATATTTGTTAAAAGTAGCTGTTTTAGTGGATGTGTCGGATTGAGACAGCATTTTACTCAACTGGATTTAAAATGAATGTTATTAATGTTTGTCGTTTTTTCATTTATTGCAGTCTCTTTTGACATAAATAAACACAAACTTCAATTGTCAGTTATTGATTTTATTATTTTAATGTGTTGTAAGAGAGAAAGATACGTATATTTGAAATTTTCTTTTGAATAAAGTAGAAATAATTTAAAAAAAGTGAGTGCAAAATGGTTCTCGTCTTGTTCATGACTTTTTTCTTACGCCACACATTTTTGATGAAACAAATGTAAATAGATTGTTAAGATTGTTATTGAGAGCAATCGTAACCAAAAACTACAATATTTTTTTATTATTACCGTTGCTTATTAGTTGTTTTCCAGAGGATACATATGATAAACAGAAAAGTAAAATCGATTTAATACATTTGTTGTGTAAAGACTAATGGAGCATTGTCTGTTTTCTAATACTAGAATCATATAATTATATTAAAAAAAATCGCTGTGAATAGAAGAAATGATTATTTACATTATTGATTTCAATAAAATCCTATGGCTGTCATTTTTTTATTGCTTTTTAATTAAAATAAACATTTTGAAAAACGAATTCTTGTTGAAATTTAATGAAAAATTCTTCGAAGATAATATTTGGTTCCTCTAGCAAAGCAACGAGTGTATGTAATTAGATATTTTCCTTGTTGTTAACGGATTCCCTTATAAATTATGTTAATCAAAACAACACTACATGAGAAAACAATAAGATAAGGCATTCTTTTGAAAGTCACGTGAAAGTTTCCACAGATTGAAGCACATTTATGAAAGGTAACGGTAAAAAGTTGATTCCATAGAAAACTCCTCACTGATCGGTTTAAATTTTTTGAGTTTTTAACTTTTTTTTTTCAAAACATTGATTATAAAAAGCTTTGTTTTACTGCTATCAAGGTAAATAAGTACAGTGCCAGTGCACGAAACTTGAACTTTTAACAGTTAAAACTAACAAATTCAAATCATTTCTTCAAATGAACTGCTATAACGATGCCTTAGGTAGAACCTGAACTATTGAAACAGTGCCTACGAAAGAAATTGATTTTTAAACAGTACTTTTATGAAAAACTGTTATATATGGGCAGCTCTAGCGTCCTTTTAGCGACTACCTAACTTTGGCTAGAGTAGAAATATTGACATTTTTTCGAAATAGCAACTATGGCTTGTTTTCAAGATAGAAATCACGTATTCTTAGCCATAATACCTAGAGCTGTTTCACGGCTACTCCAGATATGATAACGAAACTATCGGAGGGCCTCCTAGAAATGCTGCCGTTAGCTAGAAGACTTAGTGAGCATTATCTTTCTGTATATCAGTAATACTTGATAAAAATTATGCATAGTGAATCCATAGTTGACTATGCATAAACAATAAGCATTATTAATGACCAGACACTTGTGCCGGCTTTGATTCTTTCCGAAATCGAACCGGTTCGTGTACTATTAGACATGTTTTTAATATAGATTTGAGACGATATCAATCATCTTATTCCCACAAAAAGAATTAGCCTATTGTATCACTTTCAATTCTAAGTGGAAATCATGACTGACTTTGTTCTTCTCATATCTATAGCAACAAATGACACAACTTGTGCTTCAATAATCATATTTAAGTATTTATTTCATTAAGAATATTTAGATGTCGGTGCGATTGAAGAGAAAATTCACACCCATACTCACACCAATGATCATTATCTCCATCATTGTCTTCTATTGACTTTTCTAAAGATAACAGAAACCGAATTCAATAAATGATTCTAGATATCAGTAATGATCAACAAATTAAAACAGATTTTATTAAAAAATACATTATTTTTGGTAATAATTTTATAACGCCATAAGTTCGTAAGTCTTCGTCGTCATCAGGTAATATAAAACTCCAATATTTTCAGCATACAGAAATGTTGAGAAATCAAGATCAATACACTTGAACGAAGTTGAAATGAATTTTCTTCCATGAATACGGAACCTCTTTTCCGTTATGCATAAAAAAGACGATTAATTTTTATTACATTATATCCTTGTTTTGGCAAAATCGTGTGCCGTCTTATTTTCGTCACTTTTTCATTTTTATTCAACGACACATGTGATTGATTTTTCTGCAACCTTAATCTAGGATTCCATAATGTCATAATAGTTTCCTCAGTCAATTGCTTGCTCGTTCACTATTCAACTCACTTCTTATAACTTTATTAGCTTTGATGGCTAAAGCTGAAATTTCAGCACGACATATAGACGGGAAAAAAAGCATATCATAGCTGGGATCTTGGTAACGAAATGTAAATTGTAGTTTCCAATCAATTTCCAAGCTAAACAGAGAAACGGTTTTCAAAATTGTAATTCGATTCTGCACTGATATCGTAGTATTGCAGATTGTTTTGGCGATGAAAAACTATTGATCGGACCTTTATTTTACGATCTTTGACATCAACCTTGTTGCCACACAGTACGATGGGAATATTCTCACAAAGACGAACTAAACTCTTGTACCAATGGGACACATTACGATAGATAATACGTGGCGTGACATGAAAGATAATAATGACATATTGACCATCAATATAGTAAACATCGCGGAGATCTGATCAGAAAATATATTTTAAATTCATCTAGTCATTTTTTTTAATCTCTTTATCGCCAAATTTCTCTTGACCAGCTATGTCTCAAACATTGAAAATAATTTTAACTAATTTGGTATGGAATGGTAATGGTAAACTTTGAATCAGATAGTTGCATCGAACCTCTACTCGATTTCATCTGCCATATGCTGATTCACAAATGTCGTTTTGCCTACAATAGTGATATTTGTCATAACATATTCAGTTGCACAGAAAACATTGGGATCCAACATTCTTACTCCATCATCACCTACTAGAGTAAGTGTGAATTCAGGAACGCAATGTTGATCTGACACCATCGTTACCTTGAATTGACCACGAATGATTTGCGATAGTGAACAAGAGAGAGAGAATAAGCGATGTAATTGTACACGATGACAGCAAAAAGAAAAAAAAATATTTCGTTGCTTCTTTTGCTACAATCATTGTTTAGTAAAAATATGACCAAATATTAACATGCATTATGTAATATCATTCATTCCTGTAAGTCTTAAACTGATTCATTTATCTAAACAAGTCAATACACAGACATTTAAGATAGACAGAAGAGAAAAATTCCTTTTTTCGTTTTCTCTCATCTTTAACTGTACGAAGAGGAAGGGGGTGGGTTTTGGAGTTCTCGTGTATCTTGATAATACTCATATATCGAGTGAGACAATTCTTTTGCAATGGCATTTTATCTTTTGCGAGTATCTCAGTTCACACCCACGATAGAGTATGAATGTTTATTTCAAAAGATATGAAATTTAATTTCTTATTAAAACTCTGTCATTCTATCTGCATTAGAGAATGGATGTGGGTGTGGCTAAAAGGATACCAAATATCTTCAACCTTGCCAACGTTCCCACCACAACTGCCTATCGCTGTGTTCTTGTGTGAGCTCCATGTACTGAAGCATGGAGAAGCCAGTAAAACAAATGCTTTTATCTCACTGAAATTTCCTTCATCAAGTTTCGCCACACTGCACTTCCTATATTCTCTCAAGTTCTAATAAGAGTAGAGAGTAGTATATTTTCATAATTGAATTTAGACGTCTTCTCAACAAATAGTATTGTGTACGCTACATAAACAAATTTTTATATCGGTCATCAATTCCTGAATCTTAAAATAATGAGATCATTTTTTCTCACAGGAATATCAACTATTAGTGAAATTTTTCTCTTTTTTTTCTAAATCGTCATTTTTAACTTTAACTGAAGCATTGAAATCGATTCAGCATGTAACTCAAATGCATTTAGTAAAAACTTCATTGAGTCGTGTCAATATAACTAAAGAGAAATCTGAAGTTGGCATCCAACTGCTCATAATGTTCATGCATGGCACTACGAAGTTCGACAACTGCTTTGTTAAAATTTAGTCGACTCTTCAGTTTTATGCTTTTATGCAGCAAAAGCTTGAAGTGAAGTCAAATATTTGGTACGTCCTTTGGAATGTCAACATCGGGTAAAGACCATTGATCAACTTCTGAAAACGTTCTGCTCCAACAGTGCATCCCGTAACATTCGAGATTCGGCAATATGTTTAATGTGTTCAAGAGAAATACATTACAATTAAACATGCCACATGTGAAACAATCATCGTCGAGATGAATGACAAGAGATCGAAGACGCTGGTGTCGAAAACTGGTACTGACGGCACCTAGCCATACCCACATCCTCAACAGCTCTGGCACCTAGCCATACCCACATCCTCAACAGCGACAAGAATAAACCACGAACAGATGCGATGCATGTTCATTCTGTAGTATCTATAGAAAAGAAGAAATAATAACCACGACATGGTATCTATCGATAGTTTGCAGTTATCTTCGTTATTAGTAAAATATAGGGAGTTGCACAATAGATTTGTACAGTTTTTGCTCGATTGCCTTCGAATAAGTTGGATCAAGGAATCTATTTTACCTTCCTTTAATGAAAGTATCGTTTATTGAAAATTTTCCCATCAATGTCGAAAAATGCACAAACTTTAGGTGAACTTAACTTCCTATCAACGTAGCTAGACAGATTAAGATTTTCGATATCGCTAATTCAGATGTGAATCCACTGCTGATAAATAATCGTATCATGGCATTATAAAAAAGCAACTAATACTGCATTCAGTGAAAAAATTTAAAAAAAGAAAAAAAAGAATAAAATCAAAGACGTGCTTTTATTTGACTGTTTATGTGATGCAATGCACATTGGTGATTTTTCAATCGGTATGTAGACATCGTTCTCAAAAGAAAGTCGAACAACTGTCTTTAAGTAGAAAATTGAATTTTCGTTTTGTGATTCGATTAATTGATACTTAATTTTAGTTAGACATTGTAACTTTTGAAAATTGTTTTACATACTAAACGGCAAAAGATTCAAATTGAAAACTTTAGAGCAAAGATGGACCCGAACAGGACAAACTGTTGCCAGACTAGATCAAAATGGAGGTATTGAAACTTTGGTAAGCATGAAGAATATGCAAGACATTGAGATATGTGAAATGATCGAGCAAGAATTCGTTGGTTAATGATAACAATTTCATCTTTTGTCAACTGACAATCACATGAATCAAGATCTTAGCATATGGTTGTACATAATCAAAACTGAAAAGTGCATTGTGCTAATGTGCCACTCACATTCGTCGAGCTCGTTGCATTTTTGTTCTATTTTTACCATCAACCTTCCTTAAAACATCAAGAACAAAGCTTAAAAAATTCTAGAAAGAACAGATGAGAAAAACTACATTTAGTATTCCAAGCACACGATGGATCTGAATATACCGGTTAGGGATCCGCTTGTATTTTCTTTCTCTTCTTTGATACCAACAAATCAAGTCACTCTATTAAGATGCTTCATTTGCTCTTTCGACCTTCTACAATCTATTCACATGGTTTTTTTTCACGCCATTTTAGTAAAATAAAATCAGAACATGATTTAAAAGAGTTCGACAACCTCCATCACAAAATGGTTCATCGATGCTAGTGATTTTTTTTCGAATATTAGATAAAAGAAAACGACTATTAATTGATGGCTAAAATCATCCAAAATAGGAAGAGCTCTTCGCATCTCCCATAAAAGATGTTGAATAAGTCAGATGAGTTATTCCGCTGATTTAATCGTATCATAGAAGAGTACATGTCGAGCATAAAAACTCTCCTTGAAGATTAAAAATTATGACGATTATAAAAGACCATATACGACTGTAATCTGTTGCATTTTCTAATATATGAATTATAGCCACATTATCACGATACTTGACGGCCATAAATCATACCATCGTATTGTACAGAGAGATCATTTGTTGTTAAATTTTATTCTGTACGTGTGTTTACGATTTTGAGCTCTTCATAGTTTAGATTTTTACATGCCGTGATTTTACCTTGTGTTTTGGCAGAAACGAGCACCTTCATTTGAAAGTATCCTGTACGCATATCAAGTTGATCAAGAATTTCAATTTAGAGAAATGTCATCAAATTCAACTACCAACGGCTCATTTTTTCGACGATTGTGTGGAGGTGGTGCAGATGTTTATCCTGAAAATACTTCACAGCGCAGCAAACGCAAAAAGATCCTAGTCGCAACCACTATTTCGATTGTCATTGTAGTGTGTCTCGTCACTATTCTCCCTACAGTTCTCATTCTTACTCGTCGATCATCCATTGAGTCACCAGCTTCGACAACTATTTTCAGCACAGACAAGTAAATATCGATTAGAAGAATCTCTTCTTTCTAATAAATCTGTAGATTACCCTTGAATGGTTCTTCAATCGACTATCGTCTCATGGCATATGTGGGTAACGGACACGTAGCAACAGTTATTTTCAGTGATTTCATTTATATGAATGGACTCTATAATGGTGCCAATGGTTTGTTTTTTTTCTTGCTTTCTATTTCACTCGTTTATTCTGAATGAAATAGGTACCAGTCATCGAGCTCGTATTCCAAGTACTCATAATTGGCAATTTAAATTAGAATCATTATCATCATCGTTGTACTCGCTTGATGTTGCATCCGGTGAGAATATTTTCGTCGAAAAATGATTCTCTCTAAAAGGTCGATTTCTTTCAAAGGAATATTCACTGAAAAACTCGAAAATGATCAAGTACGCATTGAACGACGTATTTTTGCTTCACAAGAATATACTGAACTGTTACTTGCTCATGTGGCCATTACTCGATTGACATCGAAAGGTAGGACAATTAGAAACTTGCACTCATGTTCGATGTCTTCGTCGACATTTTTTCGTAGGTCATGTGATTGTTGTGCCTGTGGAAGTCAATGAACAAACGACCAGCATCGATTTCGATCTTCAAGTTTTGTCTCGTGACGATAAACACGTGTAAGTATCACAACGATTCTTCAATGAATTGAATTGTTTTTTATCGAAGACTTTTGTCGGGAATGACACGAGAAGTAGAGAATAATCTATTTCAAAACGATCGACTGTCTCTATTTATGTATTATACACCATTACCGATCGACGGTTTTCAACTTGGCGAAGAAGAAACTAGTCGAACTTATCTGTTTGTTACTTCACTTGATACAGAACAAACACGAGCGAAACAAAGTTTTGATTACGGTACGCTGTCGGATTATTTATCAAAAGGAAAATCTTTTCTCGAATTCGAAATCTGATGAGTCAAAATTTCGAAATTGAACAATTGTTTTTTGTAAATAGCATCTAATGAACGAGAACCGGATGAAATATGGTCATCGCACGTTTCTCTTTGGAATCAAGTTTGGTTAAATGGACGAATTGAAATTCGTGATGATGTTGAACTACAACGACAAGTGAATTCTGCTCTCTATTATATTCTCAGTTCGCTCCCGCCATTATCGACACGTAGTGAACATAAACAATTCTATGGGCTTAGTCCAGGCAGCCTGTCTCGTGGTGGTAGGCTAGGAGAAGATTATGGCGGTCATTCGTTTTGGGATACAGAAACATGGATGTATCCATCGATTCTTCTCTTCTATCCAACGTATGTCTATTGCGATATTTGTTTGGCACAATAATCGAGAGTAAAATTTGTATCTGCTTTATTTAGATTAGCTAAAGAGATCCTTTCATATCGTATCGCTCTACGTGATGCAGCTGCTCATAATGCTCATCTATTTGGCTATATTGGATGGAGGTAAGATTCGTAGTTCTTTCATGTTGATTTATGCTATGAGCTCATAGATATCCTTGGGAGAGCGCACGAACAGGAATCGATGTAACTCCAGATTGTTGTCCAGAAGTTCGTCTGTATCAGATGCATATCACTGGCGATATAGCTTTTGCTGCAAGACAGTACATTGCTGTCACACGTGATCAGTCGTGGTTGAAGTTCGAAATGGGCGGTGATCTCATCTATGAAACAGCACGATTTTGGGCGTCAAGAGCGATATACAATTTAGACCGAAAACAATATGAAATCTTGAGTAAATTATTTCATTTTTGATATACAAATTAATCACATCGAATTGTGTTCATGTAGTGGTATTACCACCTGATGAAGATGCTCAACCGTTCAAGAACAATTCAGTCTTTACGAATGCTGTTGCTTCGCTCTCTATTCAATTAGCAGATCGAGTCAGTTGTATAACTGAAAAGTCAGTGCCTCCAGCATGGCTCGACATAGCTAACAATCTTTATTTTCCATTCGATAATGTAACTCAAATTCATCTCGAATATGAAAATTTCAATCCTAGTATGTTAATTCATACCTTATTTCTCTTGAAGAATTTTCGACAACTCGATCATTCTCATTCTGATTTCCGTGAGAATGAAATTGTTTTTGAATATGTCAGTTGTATTTGTAGAGAATGCGACTATAAAACAAGCCGATGTAGTTCTTCTCGGTTTTCCATTGATGTGGCCTATGAGTAAAGAAGTACGACGTAATGATCTGTTGACCTATGAACGTCTCACTCGAGATGATGGACCAGCTATGACTTGGTCAATGCATGCGATCGGACATCTTGAGTTGAAAGATTTCGAACTGGCAGAAGAGCTCTTTCGACGTTCATACGAAACCTATGTTCGACCACCATTCAATGTCAGTTGAATCTCTTTGTATCAATTTATTCAGTTCTCTAGTTTAGGTATGGACTGAAGCTCGATCTGGTGTTGGTGCTGTCAATTTTATAACAGGCGCAGGAGGTTTTCTTCAGGCAGTACTTTTCGGATACGGTGGCATCCGTTTAACTCTCAATGAACTTGAAATAATGCCACCGGGACGTTTGCCAAATCGATCGACACAACTTGCCTTTCATGGTCTCAAATATAATGGTGCTACATTTGACGTGATGATCGAGAAAGAGATGTATCATGTCAATGTAGTTGCGTTGAATAATGACAATTCCCAATCAATGCTCTATGAACACGAACAACAACGAGGTTCGCTTCGAGTTAACGATACTCTTTCCTTTCGGGTCGATACACGATTGATTATTCATCTAGCTGCACCGCTCTGTCCTTGATTCTTCCTATTGATGTTCGTTATTTGGTAGCCAATAAATATAACTACATAGATTATTGTGTTTGACTGTATGTGGATATGGGTATGAACTTGAAAGATGGTACGCTTAATCCATGCCTACAATCACATCCAATTCGATTTTTTTAATTTTTTATCCTTGTAAACTTTATGATCATTCGATGCTGCTACAAAATTGGTTTTAATAAAATAGGATTCATACAAACAGTGCATGTGGATGGGCGTCTGTCTTCTGTTCTTCTTTATTCACTTCTACATCGAGTAGAGCTTACTCGCTTCACACTAAAGTCTCAAGATGCTTTTGTAGATGAGTCTTTAGGTTCATGAGGATGTGAATGTCAGTCTACTTTTCATCCACACCCTAGCCATTCATTGTTAGCATTTTTACTGTCTTATTCGTTGAGTCTCTACGTAGTTATTGAGAGATACTTACAGTTACAAGTACACAGTGGTGAAATGAATATTACAGTGAGTGATGCTTCTTCGTTTGATATAACTGTGCACTTTATTTAAGTTTACATACAATATGATCATTTGATTCAAATTAATTGAAGCAATTGTAGGTTAGTAGGTATGAAATTAATATTAACTAGACATAGATAGACGAGAATCCGAATTGAGGCTTTGCCATTCGTTTCGATCTCTAGCTCATAAACCCATGTAAAGGTCGTGATGCAAACATTAGAAAAATCACAAACTTTCACGATTGTTTCTCTGGAAATGTGTTCAAGTATCATTAGCTTTTTCTTTCAAAAAGCAATATTGATTCTAAATATTCTGTAGAAGTTTTCATATGCTTTTTAATAGCCATTAGTAAATATTGAAAACACTTTTAATCGAAAATATTTTTAAAATGTAACGCTATCATTAAATGTTCACTAAAGTCTCTAAAGATTTCTAATGCTATTTGTACAGTTTTAAAAAAGCTTTCATTATAAAGCATTCCTAATTACTCACGTGTTCCAAAAGAAAAAAAATACTCAGCTGATGTTAACGTAGTGACAATTAGTATTTTTTCTGATGCTTGCATGATGAATTTCACAAGAAAAGTCTATCTCAATCCATTCTGTTCTCATCACAAGATTGAAGATTGAATTGAAGCACCAATACATCATAATACATACGAGATTAGTGTCTCAACAACCTTTGTAAGCCTTCCCAAAGGCGTAAAAGATTATGTATAAAGTCATATGTGACTTATTATAATTATTATCGATGTTGCTCAAAATGAAAGCTAAATTCTGATAGAAAATAAAAACATCAAGAATTGTCATTGATTGTTTCATGTTGAATTATTTTCTCTTCAACCCTATTAGAATTACATGTCACTTTGAATTATTGCACTGACTGTCTTTATTTACTTGATGGTTATTTCAAAGGATTTCAAGCACTTTGTGTTAATATTAATTATATTCTCTCTTCACATCTACAAATAAATTACACAGTGGATGAAGTTTTTTATTAATATCTAATCGATTCCAATGAAATTAAACTTTATTTTTTCTAGGAAAAAAATACTTGGTTTAAGTTTTTATTCACTGTACTGTGATATGAGAACAGATGTTTATGATAAATTAGTTGTATGTATGCGACATCAACTGTTAAACTTAGCGAAAAATGATTTATATTTTTGTAGTTGTTGACAAGGTAAAATTTATTGATGATAATGAAATGAAAAAAAAAGATAGTTTTAATTATCTACTGCTATTAAACAAATTTCTATTTAGTATGTACTCATCCATTCATTTGAATGGCCGAAGTAATTTACCTTCAAATGAAGCTATTCAATATACATTTAGAAGTTTCAAAGGTAATCAAATTATTTCTTATGTTGATTACTCTCTAGATATAGAAGACAGTCTATGTTCTGTCTACAACTATCCATATAGATTAAACTCTTTTAATAATATATCAGATAATTTTTTCAGTAGACTATTTAGAAATGTTTATGAAAATCAAAGCTCATGAGGATTACGCCGAACAATTGTTTAATGGATAAAAACAAGTGTTTACCAAACAATCTTTAACTTACTATTGATTATAAGTCTTTACAAAGAGTGACACATAATTTGAGAAGAGATACAATACGAATTAATTATGCAAAACTATGTTACACAAACTGTCCTGGACAAAAATATCTGTCCCTCTGACGTAAATTGCTCTTACTTCTTATGATATAAGACTAATATTTTGGATATAGATTGTTCTTAGTGAATTCTGATAACAAGCACCAACCCTTCTTCAATCGGTTGATATAAATTTGAGTTATTCCGATAACAATATCATCAGATATCTACAGTCAAAGTTTGGTAAGAAATTATCCTTGAATAACGGAGATCTGAAGTTTGCATTGAAAATTTCCATCAAGTAGGTAGCCATAGTTTTCAGTCTGGCGTCACTAACTCAAGCTCAACTTAATGAATTCAGTTGCAAATTTAAGCAATAAATTCTCATGAATCCACAAGTTTGTGGTAAAGTTTTCAGAGCTGTAGCTCGGTGGAGAGCGAGGAAATAGCCATCGGAAGAGTTCATCACGGCATAGATTGTCAATCGATGAAATTTCGTTATTATGCAACGAGCTTTGGACCAAAGAAACTAGATATCTTGGACTGCAATTAGTGTCAATAGAAAACGACAATAAATTGTAGGCAGACGAAACAACAAACGAACATTTTCTTAGATCGTATTTCCTTTTATTTTTTTTTTAATACGACGCTAACAATGCATCCATGCATAAGGTACTTCTATATTACGAAGAATTCAGCTCCAAAATCATGTTGCTGTTCTCATAGAGTTCTTTGTGAATTTTATTAGCCTTAAATGTACGTACTCTAGAATGCTTTGACAAAAAAACGATCATTCTCTGAAAAATGAGCACAAATTCATTAATATTCGAGAGCTTCGCATGCATAGATGCATTGTTAGTGTCGTGTTGAAGAAATTGAAATGAAATGCGATCTAAGAAAATGTTCGTTTGATGCTTCTTCCTTTTACAATTCATTTTCGCTTTTTTTTGGTACTAATTAAATCAAGCATTCATGCAACAGCACAGTATATTGCCTTGAGATAAAATAACCATAAACAGAGAGTATTTGGAAGAGGTGTGATATGTATTTTAATGATAATGTTTGTGAAGTGGGTGACGAACGTTTTTCGAAGTAGTACACCAATATCAAGCTATTTTGCAGCAGTATGCTCGCAAAAAGAACCATATCAACATGTCATGAATGCAAAGTGAAAAGGGTGTGGATATATAGAAGAACGAATTTTAGTGCACACAGACATTCACATCCGTCCCCATAAGAATACATACCACACTGTTTCCCAATTCTTCTCTATTTATGGCTATTTTATTTCAAGGCAATGTATGGTTCTCTTATATCATGCTGTTATGAATCATGATTTAGAATATAGGAAAAGCAAAACAACTCGAGTCAATGTTGGAAAAATTTAAAAAAAAGAAAGTGTTACATAATTAACAGGTGAAAGACTCATTAAATGTTTATTGACACAATTGATTCTCAAGTATATATAAAATAGTTATATATACAGTTCTATCTTGTTGTTTCTGTGTCACAACATTGTAGTAGATTCAAGGTATACTTCTTTTGACATGACTGCAAGGTAACTTGGCGGCGCTTAAATCATGCAATTATTTTATTTTATGCTCTAGTGAGGGTTCATTCAACTCTATCAGTATAATCAATGAACATTCGAACCAAACAAAGTCAAATAAGACGATTACTAAATATTTTCAGCAATTGTCCTTGCCTACATGCACTCGTGACCAGAATCGTTTTGGAAAACAGCTTCATTCAAATAGTCGCACATCGATATTTTTGCCACAAGAGTCATCCTTAAACAAAAATCATGGAATACCCATTTTGTGAGTTCTAAGGATATTGTTTATTAGAAAAGCAAATATTATTCAAACTTCTTCTCTGCTCTTTAGTCATCGACTCAAATCGACATCTCATCGTCAAACTGCAACACTTCAATTAAAAGCAATATTAAACGAGCCCGAAAGTTGTCTGCCAGTCTATATTCGTAGAGCGACAAGCACATTGGACGCAAACAAGGTATTATCGATAGATGAAATTTCGAAATTACTCAATACTCCGGCATTCATCATTGAACGAATAATAAATGCTCTAAAAATTTTGTCTACAAGTGAAGAATTAACCCCGTTGAACAAGAGTGCAGTACATAAATTTACACGTGTTCTTAACAGTACAATTGATGTACGAGCTCTTGTTTTTTATACCATGCTCGGTGGAAACAATCATCAATATATAACTGGGGAAGAAGTAACCGATTTCTATGAAAACTATTTGGCTGCCATGAAATCTTTCGATGAGAAATTTTCGCCAAATATTATTAAAGTTCTTCTTCAAAAATACCACCTCGATGAAGTAAGTTCATGCGAAATATGAAAAATAGATCATAATAGATTTTTCATTTCGTTATTCTCAGAAACCTCAAATAGATTTCGAAGAATTCTATTCAATCATCACAAATGATGAAGCTTTATTACAATCATTTTCTCAATTTACTCTTCACCCAACATGGTTTCATAGCCAAGAGGTGCCCACATCTAATAAAAGTATTATTCAACAAGTTTTTGCGAGAGTATCTCAGCAAAAGAAGGTCTATGATGAACAGAAGAAAAAACTAACACTTGAATATGTCAAAGATAATCTTGCACAAGTGATTATTATCATTTTTTATATGGTAATGAATTTGGGATTGCTATTGTATGTTATTATCAAACGAGCCATAATAGACCATTCGCATGTATTTGTGGTCTTTGCAAGAATTGGTGGCATGCTATTGAATTTCAATTGTTCACTAATCGTTATTCTCATGTTGAAACAAACAATTTTACTCATTCGTACAAATAAAATTCTTCGAAAAATGTTACCTGTCGATGACCATATCGGTTTTCATAAATTCATCGGTCGATTTATAGCCGTGCTATCCATAATTCATACGATTGCCCACATGGCGAATTTTGCACGACTCACTGGTTCGTCATTTTTTATGCACAAAGCAACCTACAACTATAACGATCTTTTGTCCTTTTTTAGACAAGTATCCGTGGACCTATTACATGGTAAGTTTATCATACACATTTTCATGCTAATGATGAGTGTTTCATGATCATGATGTATTTTGTAAAACTCGTTATAGACTCATGAGTGCAATTTTGCATAAAAGATTCATTTCCTCACGTCTGATGGATACTTCTTCTGTATTTTTCTCTCTTTCCTGCTTTCAATTGAAAGCAACAGAATTTTATCATCGGATATCATATGAACCTAGAATATTTTACACTTGATCATTTGAGTAATGTTCAGATTTTCGTAAAAATAAATTTTCTCACCGAGAAAAATTTTCATCCTCACATCATAATTCATCGAAAACAAAAACGAGAAACTTATAGAAAATTACCAGGAAATTTCAGAAACTTCCACTAAGTCGTATGATAGAGTTTTCTTTTCATCATATGAATAATTGTATGTATTCGTATAGAATACTTCCAAAAATTTCAGAACATACTAAAATTTTTTGAAAAGTGATGTGTTTTGGAAAGGTTTGTTTGGCTTGCTTTGGTAGGCATTGTGGTAATTTATGAACTATTCATTTTGTATAGCATGTATGTTGATGTAATTTCTGATGCTAGTAGGTTAATTTTCAGAACCTTTGAGTGCTGTTCCTACAGATTTTAAATATAAAACATGATGAAGTTATTTCAGATATGTCGCAGAAACCTAACTAACTAGGTATGTTGCAGTATTTTTGAAGACAGATGACTGATGCATACAAAGAGACTTATGCTGCAAATCTTTCAAAATGTATATCACGATCTATGATGAGTCCTGAAAACAGCCTGTCAAATTTTTACTATGGCCTGTGGAAACAGGGGAGAGGCTGATTCCTTTTTCTCGTTATCTACTTTCATATTCATTAAGAATCCTGTTTCACAGAAACTCGATATTGTCTGCTATACGAAGGAAATAATTGTATCAAAAGAAAAGAGGAACTACTAACGAGACATCTTGTAAAGATTGATTTTCGGATCCATATATGCATATGCCATCATTTTAGTTCACAACATATCCAAACATTGGATGGGTACGCGGAAGTGCATCATTGACAGGTATCATTCTGTGTGTTATTCTGGGAGTTATAGTAGTTTTCTCGATGCGTTGGGTAGGACGTACTGGCCACTTTCAAGTAAGTACAGTTGATCGACTTTTTATGACTTGTATATATATATCATAATGCATTTTATTTATTGTAAGATCTTTTATTGGACACATCTTCTATATCTTCCGTTCTTCGTATGCTTGATTATTCATGCACCTGATTTCTGGGTTAGTTATACCTTTTAGATAAATCTATCGTGTATCTTTGTCACTTTTAGAAGTGGATAATTGCTCCACTTACTATCTTTGCACTCGAAAAAGCTTATTCGGTATTGAAACGATATTCTTCAAATAGTGGTCGAACTTACTTACTTTCTGTTTCTATTGAGCAATCGAATGTTATCAGTTTGACTATTCATCGACCAAAGAATTTCATGTAAATATTTTTCTCAATTTATCCGTATTAACATTTAGCCTTTTAATCTAGATTCGCACCGGGTGATTATATTTTGATTAATGTACCTTGTATTGCGCTATATGAATTTCATCCATTCACAATTAGTACAGCTCCTGAAGAACAAAATTATCTTCGAGTACATATTCAAGCCAAAGGTAATTGGACACAACTGCTTTATAAATATTTCAAAGATATGTCCGATAAATTTGGCGATAATGCATCCGTAAAAATATATCGAGCGGATTTGAATGCGATAAAAGCAAATGTCGAAGAAAGAATTGAAGCTATTGCATCTACAGAAGATTCGACAGGTGTTTTCAGTATAAATACCACGACGTCGTCACAATCAGAATCATCGAAACAGTCTAGCAAAACAGTGATTGTCATCAATGGACCCTATTCATCATGTGCTCGATACATCTTCGATTGTAAACATGTAGTTCTTATCGGTAGTGGTATAGGAATCACTCCATATGCATCGATTCTTTTCAGTCTTATGGCCAGATTTCGAACGTTGCGTACAGTTTGCAAAGACTGTCAAGGAGTCACTTATCATGGGAAACATCGCTTGGAGAATCATCATCTACAAAAGGTTGATTTTATTTGGGTAACTAATGATATAAAAAGTTGGGAATGGTTCCTCAATCTTCTTCATCAATTTGAAGTTGAACAAGATGAATATCTGGCATCGAATAGGGATGAACGTCGCTTTCTAGATATTCATCTATATTTTACAGGTATAAAAGAAGACGACAATATAGGTCAAGTTTTCCTTCATCACGTGATCAATCTATGCTCTGAAGAACTCGGTGGTGATATACTTACCGGATTGAAATCACGAACTCATTTTGGAAGACCAGATTGGAATATTCTGTTCGAAAGTCTCATATCAAATGATAGTACTTCAACAGAAAAAGATACTGATGTCTTTTTCTGTGGACAGAACTCCATCGGAAGAGATATTCGATCATGTTGTATGAAATATGGAATGCATTATTATGAGGAAAAGTTTCAATTTTGATTTTGATTTTACACTTCGTTTTTGAATTCTTAGTTCTTTCGTAGTTTATACCTGATAAGCTTGACTATCTAACTGATTCGACAATATCTTGATAGAATGCGTACATGTTTACTGCTATATAAATCATGTGCTAAACATTTTATATAAAAATGTTTCTTGATAAAGCAATACTGTACTTCTGAAATAGTAATGACAAAGCTCTGCATATAGTGAAAACATGTTTTTAGCATTGAAGGTGCTTTTGACCAATCGTTTATCGTAAATGATATGCAAGTACTCATCGAAATTCCCTATCTCATTTAATCGTGCTGAAAGAAATAAGCATATATCCAACCATTAAGTGTATTCAAAATTTTCATTAGCGTCACTGTATCTTTTTAAGTGTTCAGGTTCATATAACTACTGTGTCGATTGATTATGGTATTGGAGTCTAGACCTATGATACTCCACCTGAATTACGCTTCATTAGTCAATAATGTTCGATTTTAGCTAAATAATTCAACTCTTCAACGTCCGTCCAAGTCGATTTCAAACGTCATTTCTACCAAGTGTAATGAATAATAACAAAAATAGAAATCAGTATCTTAGATTATCAAAATTTTCCCATAAAAATAAATACAATATGCGGTTAGATCATCTCAAACGGCAAGTGATCCACAATCTACTATGCTTCTGTATTGGTTTTCCTAATACAGATCAATTACCATTGACAATCGCGATATCTGAAACACTACACGATCATTTTCCTAAAAAAAAAGAAATCCACCGATTAAAGACGTTTCAGTCATGATTGTTACAAAATCAAGGTACAGAAAATTGCAGTCAATATCCCAAAGCTCATTTCGAAGCAATTTTGATTTGTAGTTCGTTATTAATCGAGTGATTTCACAATTGAAAAAGTTCCTAAAAAAGATAAAAAGATCTGCAACAATAGTCGAAAATTGTCAAGCAACAGTTTAATAGTCCCAGCAATCAACCCAAGACTTCATATTCACCGTCTCAGACCTCAGAGAATTTAATGGACAACTTTGATTAGGTCATATTAGTATAGGAAACAGGAGGTCTCCAATCACACCATACAAACTAGCAAACAAACTAACGTACTGTATAAAATGCTAGCGGCCCGTTCACACGAGGGACAACTACCAAGAACCAACTAAAAAATGTAAGATTTGCCTGCTTGATTCTAGCTCAGATCATAATAGTGTTTGCTCAATGTCAATATGAATGTTATTCATCACATTTGGACTGTCAAATTATCCAACAACATCACAAGAACTTGAATCAAATTGTAAAACAAGCTATTTACGATGGGTTAATCGAACTAGATCCTATAATAAGTCTTTTCCACTGTTTCTCATAGCTTCTCATCAGCTCCCTAGGTCGGGACTCTAATAAAATGCAGTATATATTGGGCCTACACTCAATGACTGCCTTGTAAATTAAACCAACAGTTAGATGCCAAATTGAAGCAAATCAACTATCAAATTGGTTAAAATAGAACAGCAAATCAAGATCAACGATAATAATATCTAAGCATATGCGAAACAATCTATCAACTATTATCGGAACGCCCAATATACTTACTAAAGCAGTCATCCACCTTCTTTCAGCTTCAGAACGAAACACAGATCTCTAAAGATGAATGAATCAGTAATTAAAATAATTGAAATCATAACAGTTTGGGTGTAAAGAGAGTGTGTGTAAGGGTGGATGTGGGTATGGATGTAAATCTTTTCTTACGCAACACCGACACTCAAATCCACACCCTGCTCACATCGCCATGAAATCAGTTTATCTCGTTTTGCTTGAATTTCATGAGATAGTGGATCTGCGTGAATACGTATTGAATTAAACTTTTAAACAAGAAAAATATCCACTTCTATACAGATGGCAATGTTTGTTGTTGTATCGCGAATGTTTTCTTAACCAAAAGTAATACTCTTGTTCTACCTTGGTGATAATACAATTCGAATTATTGAATTTTGACTTTTTTTGATCTAACCATTTCATTATAATTAGTAGGAGACAAACTCTTTTCATGATCTATACATAATCATTACATAGTTACTTGATGCGTCTCAAAACTGAACATTGAGGAAGATTATCACTTGAATGAAACCTTAAATAATGAATGTTATCGACTAAATGATTACATATGGAAGAAGTATTGCTCCTATTATCCGTTAATGTTCGCAGTATTTTTTTCTTCTATTCCTAATGAATATAAATAAGGTATATTTTGTAATAAAATACGAAAATTTTCCGATGACATTATCGCATTGTGCTCCAACAATAAATGTTGTAATTTAATCAAAACATGAAGCCAGTTGGCACAAACAAAGTCAGCATTACTAACTAAATTTATGACTTCAGCTTTTTTAAAATTTTCTTCGGACTCGGCGTACTTATTGTCCAGTTCTAATGTTTTAACATTTGCGCATAATATCAGTATATTAATTACTCGTACAACATTCGAGTAAAATTGAAATAATCTTGTCAAAATAACTTCTGAAAGTTACAAATCACTTAAAAGCAAAAGGTAATGAGTAGAGCATTGCGCAACATTGATATTTATAAGATATATCACAACGGATGAACCAATTCTGTTCAAGTAAATAGAAAAACACAGAAAATGATGTCATTATTTCATTAACGTTATTGGGATGATATGATAAATATTCGAATTGAAAATCAAATCTAGTATTTTTATGCAATGGAAATAATGAGCCAACCACTTGCTCTCATATGTGACCATTAAGAAGTGATCTTCCGCCTTTTTTTTTTGATAGATCTCGAGAGTGATTGATTGAGATAAATAAGTAAGTGACTCTTGCACTAATACAACATCCTCGTCATATACAAATTCGATTTTTAGTCGTTCTAATGTAAATGTCCATATGAAATCTGCTTGACACGAACAATCATTAGTTATGGTGTATTCGAGATTTTCAAGCTGAGACAAGTCCTGCCAAACAAATATCAATATTTATTAATAAATTCATTTTTTTTAATCATATTGCCGTGATCCGTTTCGTACTTCTATATAAACTAACAAAAAGTTGGTTCAATTTTGGAAGATTAAAGTTAAACATTATTAATTTATTAAGATTTGTAAGAAATCGAAGTTAATCGACTAGCATAATTATTATCTCTATATCCAGTCTTCAGTTTTAATATAGATAATGATTGAAGTTGAGCTAAATGCTCAACGAGAGAAAAATTTTCACTAAAATATTCAATCTATTCAGCCATATCATTGTCATTGGAAAGTTGTAATGATTTTCACTGTCGTGTATCATTTTGTCGAAAAACACGATCTAATTTCGCTTTGCTTTTTGATTTAAAGTCAAATAATTGACAATATTCAAACAATAAACATAGAAAACGATTATTCAGATTTGAGAATGCAAAAATAGTATCAATTCAATTTAAGTAAGAAAAGATTGCATCGCAGATTTCATTAGGTAAATGTTTCAATAACGCTGAAGAGATTTACTTGGATCTTTTCTTCTCCATCTATACGTCGTCTACTTCAAACGGTGGATGAATGTTCCGGTTATTTTGGTTTTATCTAAACTTGAAACAACCGAATGACTTAAACAGTAAAATGCAATAAATATGTTGGATATTTTCAAGTTTTACTCAGTATAAATGAAAAGTTATGTGATAAAAACTCATTCGGTATTGACAAGAAAAAATAGAAACTTTTCTTCTTTTTCGTTTCATTTGGGCAAAGAAATTTCTTTCGTTCTTTTTATTATTATTTAAATAACAATATCAAATCTTGTCGATAAACGTAATCGAGATCTCTTCATTGTGTGACATTGCTCAAAAATGAGATTAGTAATAGTAAATGACGAAAAACAAAGTATTTCAATAAAATATACTAGTGATATTTTCTGATTCCTAATGATCCATAGTTATTGTGCATAAAAGTTATCATAGTCGAGATTATGTTGACAAGGATCATTTTATAAATTAAACTTAGATTTAACAAATATTGGTATATAGATAATGGTTAATCATATAGCAAAACTTAATGTGACGACATCCATGACGTAAGAAAAACATTTTATCGATTTATTTGCTTTTATTTTACGTCATCGACAATACACAATTAATCTTCAGAGCAAGATAAACGAGAAAATGCACTCGACGAACAAGTAACATGGTTTATTATTTCTTTTCGGGCTCGCACTACTTCTTAAGGTATGGGTATCAGTTTTATTGTCTTATAAAGCTACACCCACGAGTGGAAGTCGTGAGAAGAAGTAAAGAAAAACATGAGATGACGAGTATGGTTCTGATATTGATAGCTAGTAACTTGGTATATTAATGTAATTACGCATCGTACTTGATACTGATTGTATCTATTCATTCAGTCTCTGATTTTTTAACATTTGATATCAGAATTACATTTTTCGACTTATATAAATTATTGATATGAATAATAATTACAAGTTTCATTCTAACTTATTGTATAATGATAAGACAGGGACTACATAATGTCGATTGTTGTATACTTTTACTTATTGGTACTTTGAAACTTTTTCCTCTAGATATTATCAAATCGATCTGAAATTACTACTAATCTACTCAGTATATAAGGTGCCGGTGAGTACGAGTGATTCTTTCATCATCCACATACGTACACTCACACTCTTGTTCTTTTTGATCTGTTTGATTTAACTAGAGGATCTGGGTTTGATTATCGTTCTTTTTTACGCATCAAAATTCACATTCACATTCACACTGACACGCACACCAACACTCTCATCAAGAACATAGCTCAGATTCAAGTTAATCATCGCTTTCTAACAAGTATTTGATTATTGTAACGTTTTTTTTTACAAAATATCAATGCAGTTATGTATTTTTGATTTTTTTTTCTCTGTGAAATTCGTCGAAAGAATTGGTTCTTACTCTATTAAAACGCCTAAAAACGAAAACATTTTGCATATAGTATTAGAAGAAAAACACAATAATATATTCTTTCAGATATATCCAATCAAAAATATCAGCTTGTAATATGAAACACATCAACGAAAAAGTGCTTTGCTTTGCTATTTACTTCCGATGATTCAACATTAACTGTATTTCATCAAAGCAATGTATCAATTAAATGGCATTACTTACTTACGTGAGAGCTTTTAATATTACTGAAAAAACGATGCATCAAATATCATTATTCACCAACGTAAATATGGTTTCATATTTTTACATAGGTTGTGGTAGTGTCAGGAGAATATGAAACCATGTTGACAATAAGTGATCAAAGGTTCTGAGATTTAAGAACTGAAAAGTATATAAAAAGAAAATCAGTTTTACACGACTCAGTATTTCAATAAGAAAGAATCGAAAATGCATCGTAAATCGTGCATCATCATTACCATCATTGTTACCTTCTTAGTAATTTGCATAGCGGTTCTTGCTGTATTGTTGAAATTTGTCATTCTTACACCAAATGGACCGAAAACAAATGCCCCTGAAACAGCGACAACACTGACAACAACAACAACTACAACTACTACAACTACTTTCACCACTTCTACAACTACTTTCACTACTTCTACAACTACTTCCACTACTATTTCCACGACTTACACTACCGCTTCCACTACTCCTCCTACTACTTCTATCTCTACCACTACTGTTCGAATTACAGAAACAAATTCCACAAACATTCCACCCCGTAAATTGTAGAACAATGTTCAGTTCAATCGTATTTTATTTTTTATTTAGGTAAATCACAAGGTTGCTTTGCATCTAATACAACGGTACGCCTAGCTAATGGAGACTTGAAACAAATGAGCGATCTTCATGTAGGTGATTTAGTATTTGTCAAAAAAGAAAATGAAATCATAACTAGTCCGGTCTTAGCTATTTTTCGGCATTATCGAAGTTCAATTCACTTTGTCGACATTTATACAACGAATTCTATTATTCCTCTTCGTTTGACACCACTACATTCATTATTAGTTCTTTCGAAACATGATAAACATGAACGTTACATATTTGCAAAAGATGTCTCGGTTGGTAATCATGTTTTCTCATCGGATTTACGTCCATTGGCAGTCGTCAATGTAAAAGAAACTTTAATATCTGATGACAGTGGCTATGCTATTTTGACATTTGAAGGTAACATAATTGCTAATGATATTGTAGCTTCGTGTTACGCAACTTACGATCATTCAACAATGCATATGATTACTACGCCTATGCGATGGTGGTTTCTTATTCTTTTCCAATTACGCCAATTGATCGCATTCGATTATTTGCAACATTTAACAAGCAATATTATTGTTTCTTTCGTTGATTTCTATCTTCAATCAATTTATTAAAATTGAATTACTAAGATACATTCATCACATTTTTATCTTTCATACACCACTACTAATCACATGAATTTGTTTTTAAGAGAGAGTCCACCACAGGATCGAGAAACCCCATACTCCCAAAAAAAAATTTTTTTTTTACGGATTAAAAACTTTTTGTTTTAGGCTGGTTTTGTAGCTTTTTTATTTGCCCATCCGATGTACGATCCAAATTTCTGGGATCAACTAATCTTGAGAGATAATTTCTCAAAAATACTGATTTTTGCTTGATAACTACGTCGTATCAATTTTGACTTAATCAGTGTGTAGTCATCAGTGTGGTCTGCATAACTTTTTTGTTATATAATCAATCGAGCAAATATTTTGGGTAGAGTAGTTTCACCTCATGGGCTATCGATTCCACAAATAAAATGAGGTGGCCAAAATTTTCGGGAGTATGGACCCTTTAAAAATTCCTCGATGATCTCATGGACGCCCTCTTAAGACTTATTTTTACAATAAAAATTGTATACACTTGAAGTTTGATCTTTAAAGATCTCTTATTGTATATTATGTTCAAACAAATGAAGGTTGTCTCCCCAAAAAGGAACATGAAAAATAAAATTGACCCTCACATGCACCTTTCCTTCTCCTTGGCATCATCGAGAATAACTTGTTCTGTATTGCGAACAATCTTGAGACAGCTGATATTATTTTTAGGACAATACTTAATGAAATGATTCTTTCTACGCTTATATTTTGCAATTTTTTTAATATTTAATCAAAATTTTCAGAGTTTGAATAATGGTTTTGTTGTTCGTCGAAGGCTTATTTTCTTTAAATACTTTCACAGAAAACATAACACTTTTCGAATTGATAACATGAACCATGTAGAAAAGAATTCTTGTTTTGTTTGATAGTTTCTATATTCATTGCTTTAGAAATAAATTAGTATGTTAACGCAACTCTTTTTTTTCACAGCAAATAATTTTCTTGTTTTCATTGATTATTTTCAAGAAACTTTGCTACAAAATCAATTCAATAAGTTATTTCAGATTGATATATACAACATAAAAATAAACAGTTAAAAAATGGATGAATAATTGACTTTTACATGAGCCTTAAACGCAATCATAAAATGGAATTAAATTGTGTTCGACAGTTGGATATATTCTCTCATTAGTATATAGAACATAGATGTCAAACTCAATTATCGATTTATAATGACTTAAACTATTGAATATTATTTTATTGTACATTATTCACAGCATTTGTTCATCTTTCATATTTCTTCTATCTATAATAAACATTTTTTTATAGAACACGAATAATATGATTTCACAACTGTCTTTGTTAAGATTTATGTAAAACTACGCATTTTGTTTCTCAGCGTTCATTCATATTTTTATTGCAAAACCTATATGCATTATCAAAACTAAGAAAGTCAAAATAGCTACATAATATCTCCTTAAATACTTAGTTAAATTTGTAAATAAGAAAATCACACCAGCATGCACACTTGATCTTATATATATATATATGTTTGATATTGCTATCGATTTTGTTTATAAAGTAGTATACCGCCTTGGAAGAGTTGAACATTCAATGGAGAACAAAGCGAATAGCATCGACCAGTGCTACTTATTTTAAAGTTATTCAAAGAATTATTGACGAACATTTAATTTTGAAATGAATAGTGTGTCTATTGACATTATGTTATGACTATAGTTTATTTGCTAAGTAAAATAATAAAAATGCTAAGTTGATTTTTCTGCATTAAAATTTGATTCTGCTCAATTAATTTAAAGCTTCTCAGTAATAAAAATATTTGCTAAGTTTGATAATTAATATTACTAAGTAATTTCTAATAAAGACAATGTATGATTATGTAAGATGTGATGAAATTTATTTTTGGTGATATGGACATATAAATTTTCTGTTTCTTGCTTTCCTTCCGCTAGAATGAAAGTAGTACTGTGGTGTATGTATAATTCACCTAAATTTTCTTGTATTCTGATGTCATGAATGAATGCATACATACTCTCTTCGAGAATCTTCTACTGCAATCATTTTTTCTTTCTCTCTTCTACTGTTTCTTTTATATATGATCTGTTTTGTTTTTTCGACAGCTGTTTCGTGTCTGTCACTTTCTAAACAGTTCTGGTTTCCTCTCGTTTTCCTATATATATATGTCATTGAAAGCTTGCTTTGAATGTACGATACGGGTGTCTTAAAATATAAGAAAAAATACACTTTAAATTCTAACTTTTGTATAAATTTTTGCTTTGATTTGAATTTTTTGTTTTTCTTGTGCAATTCGACGAGCTCTATCCAGCCATCATCAAAACCAACTTTACGGAAATTTTGAGTCGCAAGCACCTCACATATACTGTAAATGAATTCAAATTTGAGTATTCCGATTCATGCACTCGAACAGCAATCTATATTTTACATTTATTAGCTGGACGACGAAAACTGTATTTTCAATCAAATATATCTGGTTTTATTTACTAACAACGCAAGTGCTTCTAATGTCAGACAACAATTTTCGTTCCATACTTGTATAGTTGGTATGATTATCTATGACGAATAATGAAATAAATGATAATAAGTTGCTTTTTCTTCTAAAGAAATATGAATAAATCAATTAAAACATGTATTTGTCCCTTAAAATTCTTTTTTCTTACTTTATCATATTAATATTTAATGATGTTAATAATTTGAAGTATATTCAGATTAATAAAATTGTAAATTTCTAAAATGATGAAAATTTCTTGTGAATTTCCGAAAACTATTGGAACTTATTATGAAAACGAGAATCAATTTAACAGATGTTACGAATATTACGCAAATAATACTAGGAAATTCATGAACAAAATGTGGATATGAGGTGAAAAAAATATTACACTGAGACTCACAATACCCACACCCTGTACTGAGAAAGTTATGTCTTTCTTCTTCCTGTGCAAGATTATTTTGTATTACACAAATCTTATTCGAGACGTTAAATAGCTTTAAAAAGGTCGTGTCGGTAACTATCTGACACATTTGACGATAAATGAACAAGTATTAAAATGGTCTATATAGTCGCACTATATATTTTTTTATATTAACGGGTGCATTAGCGATAGTGAAATTATTTGTATTGAACGAACTCTTTCTCATAATAGACAATGAAGTTTATTTTATTCAATAATTATGACATGTAAACTGACTTCATAACGATAGGTTTTGAAGCAACAGAAATTTAACATGTTTCATTAGTGTCATTTGAATATATAATTCGAACTGTATTATGGGTTTTTGATATGATGTGCCGAAAATTTTTCTTACAGTCAGTTAAAACATTCATTGGAAAAGATGGAATGTAGATCGATTTTTAATACAATGTCTGAACACTCTGCCATGGACATTTTTTTATTTTAAGTGCCAAACTTTGATCTGAGATTTGCTTGGGCGTGGATTTGTCTGCACGGGTGTACGTGAAAGACTAGGACCATTGATATCCACACTCAAAGTATTTCATCACATTATGTATTATTTATTTGAGTTAAAGATTAAATAAGCTACAGTTCATTCATGTAATATGAAACTACTGTTAAATAATAGAGAGAAAACGTTTATTAACATTAAAAATTGAGTAAATTCATGTTATAATTTTGATTCTATTAGAAGACTTTTTGGCGAAACTATTTGCAAAGTTTCGTTGAAATCAAAATGTTCATGACACAGCAGATAAAATTTACTCAACGTTTAATAAACTAACCGTTATTTTTAGTATAGGTTTCTGAGAACTTTCCATGGATTTGATATGTTTTGAATTTGCTCTAGTGATAAATACTTCTCGTATATTTCAATCGTTGAACTCATTTTAATTATAACTTGACTAATATAAATAGTTACTAGGCACATGATTTCCAGTAGATAATTCTATTTAGTTAAGTTTACACATCTAGCGAATTATTTATAGTTTGTGCACCTATATTTTTGTCATAATTATTATACGTCATACGTTTGTTCAGCAATACATGAAATTATCGATTTTCAAATAAGAATGATAATAACAAATATATGATAGAAGATGTGTTTTGATTTTTTTTTTAGTAACTAGATAGAATGACTCACAGTGACCATGGTGGGTTGTGTTGTGAGTTGTGAAACTTTCAATGACGCAGATAACAGAACAGAAAAAACAAACTAATGGGCTTTTTTCTTTTCTTCATCACATGCTCGTGGCGACAGCCGACGTGTTATTGTCAACGATCATACGTGTTTTTGAAGGTTTATTTTCAAAAGAAAGGAAAACAGTGAGGAAGTGGATTGTGTGTTGCAAAAACACGATTGAGCAGGTTTCTTTATATGTATGTTTTCTTGCAAATTTTTCTCCACGTGCAAATCGTACGACGACATTAATTCTTCTTCGCTTGCCGTATGTATGCAAATTCTACACGAGAGTAGCATACAAAAACATTTGTATCCAACGCAGTTAAACTCCAAGAGCCATTTCATATTAGACTTGCTATTTTTAAAACTAGTTTGAAAATAGATCTATGTGAATTCATTTTGTTATTTTTCACTTGTCTTTTAAATATATGTAGTAAGACGCATTTGTTTCTTTTTTAGAGAACTAATATTACTTGAATACTCGAATCTAATCGTTGTACAACAATTTTTTTATGATGCATGGTAGGCCTCGATTATATTTAACCGATTATGACAGTAGTTATTATCCAACGTCTACTTTCGAAGCAAATCGACCACTACTACTCAAGTTAATTTATAGCGATCAATTTGGAACAATCAAAATCGATAATTTTGTTCGGTTTTCCTCAAACACTACTATTGATGAGATTAAAAAAGAATTAGCATATCTCATCCCAGACAGGTACATTAATCCTGAAGAACTTAGACTATCTGAAATTGGCATTGCCGGCTATCGCCAGATAGTACCTTCTATGTATGGATACCGAACATTGGACGACCTAGAAATCACAGACGGATCTGTACTCTATTTTGAGCGATTGACCGCTTCATCGAGCACGAAGTTATCAGAATTAACAGTTTACTCAATAAGCCATGCAAAAAGAGAAAAATTTAAATGGGACGAGTCATCAACGACAATTGACATTCTTCTTGATTTTGTCATAAACGCATTTGGATTGAATTCAATCGAACGTGGAAGGATTCAGCTTCGCACGTATTTAGACGAAATTCTCAATAAACCAAGTAATTCAGGAAAGAAATTGACAGAATTAGGTCTTCGAAATTATTCGATTATCTATTTCCATATTACCAAACCAACATCCACTTCTACGTATGATGAAGACATATATATTTATGTCAAAAGTAACTTTGATGAAGAGGATTTATTATTGGCGTCGCCGACAGACACCATCGCATACTTAGAAACTCGAATTAAAAGCAAATATAAATGTATTTCGTCTATCATTTTTCTTGATAACAAACATAATACAATAGACGCGAGTGATCGCAATCGAACATTAAGAGAATTGGGTATACTGTCGAATCAGACCATATATGCTTTTATTGAAGAGCAACTTCCAATGAAAGAAACTGATGAATCACAATCATCATCGTCATTGACTATGAATCCAAGCACAGTCTTGGTTCGTTGCCAATTTGCAGACAATAAATCTGAAACTATTCAAGTATCAGTAACAGATACGGTAGCGGAGCTGACGGCAAAAATTGCAGCTCTTCGAGAAAGTCAGACAGTGGCCCAGTTTTTACTATGGTCAGGTAGCATTACTATTGACGATCAGCAACCTGATAAACGTTTGGCTGATTTTGGCATTAAACCTGGTAGTACAATTAATGCTCAGGTCACAGACCTTGCTTCCACAAATACCTCGATTAAAACCAGAGAAATCGGTAAGACTTATACAACAACATATAGTTTAGACTTAGATACAAAGTCTAAAGGTTTGGATAATCTTGGTAATACATGTTTTATGAACAGTGCACTTCAATGTCTTGTACATGTCGTACCATTAACTGAGTTTTTTATGAAAAGCTTCACTCAAACGCATTCAACTGATGATTATGTTAATAAATCCAATCTATTTGATGCATATGGAGAAGTTACTGGAGCCTATACCGAACTGTTGTGGAATTTACTAAAGTCTGATCGAAAATCTTATTCATATTATGATTATTCATTTAGACCGACTCGTATGAAAGAAACAATCGGTCGACTTGAACCACGTTTTGCTACATTCGATCAGCAAGATGCTCAAGAATTTATGGCATTCCTTCTTGATACTATTCACCAGGAAATCAAAAAGAAAAATAACCACGTTCGAAATACAATTATCAAAGAACTCTTTTTCAGTGAAATTCAATCTTCTATTACTTGTTCTCGATGTCAACATGTAAGCACTACAGTAAATCCGATTAGTATTCTTCCATTACCACTTAATCCACAACAACAAACATTTCAAGTGAATTTTGTCAAATTGAAAGGTCAACATGAATGTGATACATTGCCTATGTCTACTAGTAATCGCATTGAACATCTTGTACAAGCATTCTTCGAGCGTCGTTATGATTCAATAAGTTTTAATTATGTTACTGCGATGACTACAAATCCAGAAGCAGTAGTTGAATTTGACACACCCCTTAGCAAACTATCTGAACCAGTAGTAACACTTATCGAGCAAGATTGTCACAATGGTCGAATGGCACCTTTTCGATATGAGAATAAACCGACTACTTTGAAACTTGACGAATGTCTTCAAGGATTTGTTTCAGTTGAAGTGCTCGATGATCCATGGTTTTGTGAGCAAGATAAATGTAAACGAGATACAAAGGCACGTAAACAACTTCGACTTTTGACTTTTCCTCGTGTACTCATTATACAACTTAAACGATTTTCACATGAAAATGGTCTACGACGAAAATTAGATACATTTGTTGATTATCCTGTTGATGGGTTTGATTTGGGTAAACTTCTGAAATCATCCGAGGAAGCCGTTTACGATCTCATTGCTGTTTGTAATCATATTGGATCTATTTATGGTGGTCACTATACTGCATATGCACGAAAGGATCCAAAAATCGAGAAATGGTACAGATTCGATGATTCCTATGTATCAACCATTTATTATAAAGAAGAAATCGTTTCCAGAGATGCTTATCTTCTTTTTTATCTAAAACGACAGAAACAAACACAGTCATTAAAGTCAACAATGGTTTGATATTTGATATATTTATTCTTCTTACATAAAACAAAACGATACTTTCTCGTATTCTTGTAAAGTTTTCATACTTATACGGACTTTGTATCAGATCACCCTTTGAATCAAATACCATATAATTCATGTAAATTTTTCTTATTTCCCGATCATTTCCAAGAATGAACAGAATATAAACTACTGTTAATAGTGTTCATTGATAACATTTTTTAATTATCATATTCATGAATTATGTTTTCATTTTTGTTCAGATAAAAAAAAAACGCAGTACTAAAATGTAACATTTCGAATCGACTTCATTGCTGTTTTTGTTAGAAGGAGCAAAGTTTAGAAAGCTTCCGAATATATCAAGAAATCAATAAAACTGTAATGAATATTCATCTGCTCAATGAGAGAAAAGGACAAAGAATTTTTGCCTGATTTATTAATAATATCAAATTCTCATAAGTGATCCTTGGAGACGAAAATTTCATTATTTTTAAACTGCTGTCTTATAATAGATGTCAAGTTTTATAAAGAGCAATAATATTGATGAGTAAATTCCATTTCCGTACAGTTTTTTACGTCAAGATAATGCTCTTTTATGCCACAAATTGATTCAGCAAACAAACAAAAAACAATCGATTGTTAAATTAATGTCGAATTTCAAATAAAATATGTAAAAGAACTTACGATTTCTCTTCTAGTTGAATACTAATGCAAATTATAATCAAGAGAATAAGAAGTAAAACCAAGAAAGACACTTACCTATCTCAGTATAATTCTGCTAAAATTATCGAATAATAGTGTGCCACTGTAATCCAGATCTTAGCTCATTTTTCTTTCAATATCTACTCGAAAAAAATAACTTCTTATGTGCCTCTAGATAGCAAATGTTGATACTCTACAAAGTTACCGAATTGTTTTTATGATCAATGGAGAATCTAATTAAAAAAAAATGAAGATTTCCAATATGTCGCTAAGTTCTTCATGTAATTTTGCCCCTTCTGATGTACGTTTCAGAGTTTTTAAAAGAAAACCATCGAGGAAAAAAAAATTTCGAAAACATCGGCAAACGTCTTTTTTCTAACTAGCTCATTTCATTGTTGTTTTATTTATTCGAAACAGCTTCAAAAATTTTATTGTTCAGCTTTCGAGTTACACAATTTTGTTCAGAATTAATTTCTAAATCCGACAGCAAAATAATGAATCTTCTATAGTTTAGTTTTAAATATGAGAATGTGGAGTCTGTGTATGTCTCTAAGTATGAATTTTCTTTTCATTAAAACTCATATTCATACTCCACTCTCGATCCTATATTCGTGTTTGTTTGATTTGAACTTTTACTTGTTTTCTATAGTTATCTGGATATTCTCCATATAAATAAGCTTTTCCAAGGCATACAACGTCATCGAGTGTATAGAACAATATAGTGGTGTTCGGTCATCAGTTATATATATCGAATACGACTTAAACATAACCTGTTTTGCTATTCATACAGTATCTGCATAACCAAAATATAGAGTAGAATCATGTATTGTGAAGCTAATAGGATTCATCTAAATTTCTAGTTTCTTAACAATTAGTTTTGTACATATAGATGTGTTAGAGTTGAAAAAAAAATGATCGGATTCATAAATAGATGCGAGTATATAATAAGATAAATGAGTGATAATGTTAGTTGATTATTCTATAGTTGTTTGCTTCATGTTAGTTTGTCTATTTAAAAATGACCAAAAAATCTTTCTCTTCGTAACGAAATAAAATATAAAATCAGTTAATCCCAACTGTTCTGCTGCAATGTACTTTTTACAATTGTTGCAATAATTTAGATGGTCCGACCTGCAAGAAATTTGCCTGTGATACTGGACATTTGTAATCCTTCTTCATAAGATTATCCGATAGGTGATGGATACCGTTGCGCGGTGGTACAAATTGCATAATACAACGTCGAATAGCTGCTAGTATGTACACGATGTACAATAAGAATCGTGATGGTTCTGGTAAGCCAAGTTTTCGATGAAATGTTGCGCCACCAACAACATAAATAATGGCGTTTAAGAGAATTCGAATCAACAAAGCTGGCAAATATCGACCATACCATTTTTGGACCAATGTGTGAATAGCATTTGTCAATACTTGTCCTTGTTTTGTATATCTTGAACATGTGTCACTATCGATATAACTATTAACGATTATATTTGCTTCTTTTAGTGATGTTGGTCGATCTTTCAAATTCATTCTTTGACCAACTTGTTCATAGAAATCAAAGATTGCTCGTTTTTCTCTATCATCCAAATGCCGCCAACCAAAGACTTCAATTATTTGTATTGTATCAACAGTGAAACAACAAAGGATAAAAACGAAATCTTTATTCAGTGTGTGATTTCTGAATGCACCATGAATATTATTCAAATGTTGTATACTTGTTCGTCCTTCATTACTATCAAGACCATAGTCGATCCAAGCATGCATAATGATGTCAGTATCATTGACACGTTTCTCTGTTTCGCTGGCAATTGTATTTGTTTGCGAGTAAACATTTGAAATGGTGGGTGATACAAATGTTCTATAGAATGCCAGATTAATACCATAGAAGCATTCGAAAGGAAATTCGACGCAACATAGATGACGATAGATTTGTTCAGCATTGAGATAAGACAAACTTTGTTTGTACTTATTGAACCATCGTCTACGAACGTCATATAAATACGCCAATACGATTATTATCAATACCAACAATATTATTGTTACTAACATTTTGACGGCACGTATAAAAACTTAATATGATGTTTAGAGTTAAGATCTTCGAAAAACCTTGTGAAATATATAAAATATTAGTTATAGTCAATTATGAAGGCAAAACGTGATTATTACTACGCTGTTCCATTTCACTGATTCTTGCTATTCTTTGGACTGTTTATTTATAGATGGCTGGATGTTACGTTAGCATCAGTAAAGAAAAAAAAGCATATGGCATTGTGTTGATTAAATTCCAAGTAAGGAAAATGCTAACAAAACGTCAATGATTGACAAATATGACTATGCATGAATCGTTTTGAAGCTACTCGGCGACAAATCAAAACTCAAAGATCTATTGGCCAAAGTAAAAACGTTCGATATTTCATCACACATGATCCATACGTTACCTGAACATGGTCCACGTTTGCATAGTGACTAGAACATACTAGGTGATGTTACTAAATGTAATATTTAACCATAACACATTCGATAACATGAACAATACCAGCAGCTGATTCTCAAGAAAAGATACAACTCTCGTGTAGAGAAAATAGATGTGTAAGAAAAATTTGTACAGTTATAGTTCATATTTATGTAGATTTCGATATCTCTTCGTTCACGACATCTCTAAGACAGTAGCTATTTAGTCTGCAGCACTGTTTTATAAATATTCAAACATATTGAAATTTTATTTGAATACTTAATTATTGTGATTGTTTTTTTTCTTTCAAGCAATGATGAGAAAGATTGAGCGTACGTAAATGAGTAAGAAAAGATAATGTCAAGAAGTTGTTCTTTTACATGAATTGAGAATTGCTAAAATTAACTATTAAATTTTTAAATTGTGTCGACAGAAAGTTAATTTAGCGATGCTTCGAAAATGATGTCTTACTTAGAATTGAATAATTTGCAGTTAGAACATGAAAAAAACAGAAAAATAAATGTTGTATTCAACATATTTGATGGTATTTTGTCGATTGATTTTAGAGTGATTAATTACTTTCTAGTAGAAAATGTATACATCTGTTAATCAATGTACAAATAATAATAAATTAATGAGAGACATTCGAGTATAAAATAGAAAAATTTATCAGGAAGAAATTAGATTGTAACACATACCATCAGAAAAATGATAGAAAATATGGTATAATGGATTAAAAATCTATAGATAAAAAAAAACAATAAATAGAAATCATCTCGTAAAAGAATTACCTATTCAAATTATTTTAAATCTTTATATGTTTTCTTTTTGCTCGATTTAGGTATTAAATCTTTAAAAATAGTCACGATAATTCTTCAATAACATAAAATTTGAAGGTTGCTTATTATGTTTTGTTTTCATATCAACATAATTGCTTTAAAATGAAGAATGATTTATTTGACAAGAAATATCTGTAAATCATTCAAAAATGATTATTAAGTCAAACTAGGAAAATATTGATTGCTACTTTTTGCTATAACGAATTTGAAAAGTCTAAAACGGAGAAAAAAACTGAAGTTATCCATAGTATTTATTTTTCGGAGAGTTTCAACTGTGTTTCCTTTAGAAACGTTCGAAAATAGTCATTTTTCCGTACAATTATTTATTATTATGTAGCTTTATAAGAAACAAATCCATAATGAAAAACTCTTTATCGTTTAAATGTAGTATGAATGAGATAATAATTGAAGTAAACTGTATTTCTTAAAAGAATGGAGTTGGTATGGCTGTAAGTCTTGTCTTTACCTACATTCACACCTACATTCATCCCCACCCCAAGACAATATTCTTTTCTTGGTTGGATAGAGTGATGAAGATTTGTAATCGAACCGAATTTGTGACGATAGCATTTTATCTTCATCAATTTTTTAGAAGTTTCATCAGTAACAGTGAAAGCAACTTGTTTAGAGATTGGAGTCTTCAAGAACATCATACTTACACTTCGATGATATGATGAACAACAATTATTAAAACAATCGTATCGTTTTCTTTAAATATTTCAGTAGATCTGTCATTCTTCTTTCATACTGAATCTCAAGTCTGTTTCATCTTTTTAACAATATTTTCAATGTTACCACTCAAATTAATGGTCTTCATTTTAGAGAAATATTCATCATCTCTTATAGGTTAATTGTGAAATTTTAATGTCGATAGGTCATGTTTATGTGTTCGTCGTTGTTCAAAAACTATTCGTTGTCACACATCTGTAATTTCTCTTGCATTTTGGAAATACATTGTCGAAAAGTCTTCAACTGTAGACGATTTTCTGAAAATGAATATTGTCCGATTTTCAGAGCGTGTTCAAAGAACGACAATGCACTTGAATAATCTTCCATGTTTTCATATGTGTCACCAATGTTTTTATAATTAATAGCAAGATCACGATGATTAGAAGGAAGAGATATCTGTCGAATTTCAAGTGCTTTCTGATAGAATGAAAGAGCATTCGAATAATTTCCCATTTTATTGTATACGACGCCAATGTTACTGTAACACGTAGCTAGATCAGGATGATTCGAAGAGAAATTTTTTTGATGAACTTCAATTGCTTTTTGATAGAACGAAATTGCACTCGTATAGTCTCCGAGATTTTTATGTGATCCACCGATGTTGTTGTAGGTAGTAGCTAACGATGGATGGTGTATAGAGAGAGATTCTTCTTGTATTTCAAGTGCTTTTTGAAAGAATAAAAGTGCCGTTGAATCATCATTATCACTGTGGCATATAATGCCGATATTATTGTAGATAGTAGCGAGTGATGGATGATTAGCTGGAAGAGATTTTTCTCGAATTTCAAGTGCTTTTTCGAAAGATAAGAGTGCATTCGAATAGTCACCCATATTATAATGTAATCCACCGATATTAATATACGTCGACGCTAATAATGGATGATTTGGAAGCAGAGTTCTCTGTTGGATTTCCAGTGATTTCTGATAAAATGATAGTGCATTCGAGTCGTCTCCCATCTGACCATATACAAGTCCCATATTGTTGAATGTAGTGGCTAACGATGGATGATTGTTAGGAAGAAGTTGCTGTTCGATTTCAAGCGTTCGTTCATAGAATGAAAGTGCACTTGAATAATCTCCCATATTAAAATGCACTGCACCAATGTTACTGTAAGTAGTAGCTAAATCACCTTGATTAATAGGAACAGATTTTTGATCAATTTCAAGACTTTTTTGATAAAATGATAGAGCATTCGGATAATCACCCATATTTTTGTACACAATACCAATGTTTGTGTAGACAGTGGGAAGATCATGAGGATTCGAAGATGGATCATTTTGTTTGATATCAAGTACTTTTTGATAGAATGTGAGAGCTTGATCATATTCTCCTTTTTCATTTTGAATTTTTCCAATCTGTTGATAAATATGAGCAAGTTCTGCGTCATCCCTTCCGGTCGGCTCATCAAGTAATATCTGATAGATTTCTTCTGCTATATCAAATTCTCCCATTCGAATCATCAATTGACCTAATCGATCATATTCTGTATTTCCCGATATTTCTTTTCGCATGAGTTCTGTTAGAGTTTGAAGTTGTTCATCATTATTATTTGTTGATGTAAGTTGTACTTGCCAGACTTTTTCATCAATTTTTCGCATTTCACCAATTCGAAATGTACTATGCATCGAAAAAAGAATTTCCTTTTCCGACGAAAAGTAACTTATATTGTTCAATGAAGCAAACGGAGTCGATGGATTTGCAACATCAATATCTATTTCAAAAAGAATACCGATCATTGACGAATTTTCACTTGAGCTTTGAGCATAGACAAGAGATACTTCTCGGTCGGTACTGGTAGATAAAAAATTGTTGAAAGATAAGATTCCACCGATTCTCTTTTGCAATTTTTCGAATTCAGTATTGTACATGCCTTGGCCCCGGTAGACAGTCCGTAAATCTTCAATTTTTGATGTTTCAGCATGTATTCGTTGAATTTGTCGATGAATATCACATAAGAAAAAGCCCATCTTGATCATATGATCGATATCTATAGTTCGCAGTGCTCGATTGAGCATTGAATAGGTAAAAGATTCTCGAGTGTACCACCAGATGGCCAAATCAGGATTATAATCTCGTTCAAATTCATCAATAATTTTCAATTGAAATCGATTGTTCTGATAACCATCACGCCATAGTTGTGTTAATGCTTTTCTAGCATAATCTTCATATTCAGCATCAAGAAGAATTTCTTTGAGCAATTGTGAATACATGAATGATGGTTCAATTGCATTTAAATTATTCATCGGATAATCAATTGGAGAAAGAATACTCATCGGTGATAAAGCACGATCAAATTGTGTTGTATGTTGTTTTAGTAAATTACAAATGGATTCGATTTCGGTGAAAGATCCTTTAACTTTAACAAATTCATCCGTCCATGTTTCGTGTTCCATTTTGTCCAAACAGAAAACATAAATACAGTAGAGTTGAGGTAGCGTGTGGACAAGAGGAACAGTTTCTTTGACGAAGGTATCAGATATAATCATAAAGACTTGTTCATCTTCTATTTCGCTAAGAAAATCTACACACTGCTCAACATTAGACAATATATGGATCGAATTGACAATTTGTTCTAATTGATCAATGAAATGTTGAGAATCTTCATTGAACTCATTGATACTGGACTTCAACCAAATGAGTACAAAGTTCTGCATGCGACGAACACTAGAATGCCTGGTAATTCGACGTTTATCCATCTATATCTTTGCCAATCGTACAGATGTTGAGTTTGACGAATACTGAATTCCGTTTTCTTCTTACTTTACGTGTCTGCCTCTACCGTAATGGTCGATGTTGTTGTTGTTCTCACTTGTCGACACCAGTTTATGATGAATAACATAATAATAGAATAAAATGTTATCTTTGAAGTCGTAGCAACTCAGGTGAATAGCAAAGAGTCATAATCAGCTTTGCACGTCAAATAGTGTTGTCAGAAATAAATCTTATGAATCACTGTGAGTGACTTTTGTTATTCTGTTTTCACTGCACGCAGCCAGTGCGAGAAAAAAAAGTGTTAAACAGTTGACTAAGCAGCTCATTCAACAGAAATCTAGCGGATGTCGTGAGTTCAACTATTCTCTTTGAATTTTTGTTCTTCGTAGGGTGTGGGTGAGGAGAAGTATCATAAATACAGCCACATCTACCCACACTCACTTCCTTGCCCAAGTTTTCGAAAAAGTTTTTGTTAGAAAATATTTTGTGTCATACATGCCTCGACACAGTTCTGCTCGTTGATGTTGAGTATCCCATTCATTTTGCGGCATAATATTCTCGTAATTGGAAAAATAGGTATTTCGGAGCGAAAACCTGGACTTTGGGGAAAACCTAGTATCGTTTGTGCTGAACAGTGTGGAGTGACACTAATGTAAATGATGAAGCAGATATGAAAGAATAGGTAGTGAAGTTTGAGATCAATTGGACGATAATTGTTTGTGGGGTTTAAAAAATACAAAAAGACTGCTGTCCAGAACTTTGCCAGACATAGGAAAAGGTTTTTTTTTAAAAACACTGACTGTTATATATGATTCGATGCAACTGGACCAGCTGATTCGAAACATCATCTTAGTTTTGCATAAAATTGTCTTTGTATTTGCAAAACTAATGATTCTAAGGCAGAAGCTTGATTCTTTAAGACATTACTAGCTCTGTTTTAGTTCACTGGTACGGCACGAAACTATGCCCAACGATCAGTCACATGTAAGAGGATAAGTCGTGACGATTTGAGCTCAATAGGAGTAGAACTCTTTGGGAAGCTTGCAAAATACGGTAGAATCTGTTTGTTGACCTACTTTGTATCCAGTAATCGTTTTTTTTCTACTCCATTTCTGATTCGACAGAAATAACGTTTCCACACTATGCAACTTATGGACTAATCATTCATTTCAGATAGTTTTTCATTTTAAAATATTTTGGTAAGTTGATAGCAGAAATCAGCTTCGTATGATTAGTGACTTATGAACAGGGTGGATGTGAGTGCTCTCCTTTTAACATCCACTCCCACACCCTACTATAATTATAACTTAGAAAAACGATCGAGAGTATAAGAAGCATAAAAAGTGAAAGTTATTTTATATTCTCGAACAATCGATAGTTGTTTGTCGCTCAGATGAGTTCATTATCGTTCTGTGAGTAATGTATGTTTCTTCCTTGTTCTTGCTGAACATTTGTATCTACCTGTTCTTTGGGGGGTGGGTGTGACTGATGGTTCCAGTCCAACACGCCCAGATTCACTCAATTTCAGACCCAAACGAGTCTACAACTAAAGTTACACCTTCGAAACTATCCCAACTGCAATCAAAGCAAAAACCATATGAAACTTGTTACTTTATCGAAAGTAAAAGCTAACAATATAAAATCAGTACATATTTCCAAATTATTATTCGACTGAATAAATATTTTTCTTTCAAGAAAAAAAAAGTTCATGTGCAATTCTCTTTTATTCACAAGTCTCATATTTGAAACAACATGGTTTTATCTTTGCTCATTGAACTAATATTTGTTGTGATCGTAATCCATTCACAAGACCAGTTTTTATATTACGCATCAATGTTTCTTCGGTAATTTCAATGAATCCTGCATTATTTTGTTCTAAATTAAGTCTTTGTAAATCTTTAATTACTCTTTGACTTCCATAGTAAGTATGACGAACAACATCTTCTTTAAATCCATGACCTAAAGTTACACATTCAACATCGTTGACTAATACACTATGACCTTCATTCAATACGAAATTGTATACAGCATCACAGGAAATTTCATTAGGTGACGAAACAAGTGAACAAGGCATAATCCATTGTCCACAAAGCCGAATAGGATGCCAAGCAGTGATGATCAAATCATTTTCAAGCTAGAATAAAAAAAAAAGTTTAATAAATTGATGATTTCAAAAAAAACTATAATCACAAATAAACGAGTCATTTAAAAAAAACAAGCACCTTGAATAATTATAGTTTACTCCGTTGAAACTATTTGACAAACGGAAAAGAACAATCATACTCACGATAACCATTTTTGCTTTGTTATTTTGACATTTTGTTTTAACAACAAAGATTACCATTCCACCATGTGGTGCCATTCGATCACCTGGTTTGACATCTTTTACCAATTTAGTGGTTCCATTCATTAGACGTACTGTACATTCTCCATAGAGGCATCCTCCAGCAGCATTGTGAAAGACCCTCATATTTATCGGAGCACTTGTTTGTGAATGTTTTGGAGCTGGTAAACTGCAAAATATGTCATCCATTTCATCACGTATTTTTGAGAAAAGTGTACCCTTTCCATAATGCTGAACACCTGGATCTTTGAAATTATTACAAAACTGAAGAAGATGAGCACCTATAAGATAAAACTCATCAGAAATATACTTTGTTTTTTCGAATTCTCAACGAACTCAATCTCCTATTTAGAAAATAAAAATTTGAAGAAAAAGCACATTTGATTATTAAATGAGACATATTTTTTTCATATCTTTTAGAAAACTAATCAGCTCAAATAATCAATCTAAAATTGACATATTATTTCATATTTGTTCGATCAAACTTACGTGTTAAACTAGGTAAAAAATGTATGCCCCATTTATGGAACCAGTCTTCTTTTTCGATAGCTTGGCGTACTTGTCCTGTTAAATCTATAAATAAGTCTTTTATAAATTCATCATTTTCATTTGCATATTTTCCCATATTCTTCTCCAATGCTTGGATCTGATCCATTGCTGCTTTTTGTTGCTTTTTCGTATTTCTTGATTTTATTTTTGCTTCATACATTGTCTCTAAAGCTGTTCGTACACAATGAACAAATTCTAGTCGAAATTTATGTCGAGTTATGAGATCAACATCAGCTTGTTGAACATTATTTGTCAAATTGAAGGTGACAGATTTCTTCATGTTTTTTAGGTTATCATAAGTCAGCGTAAATTTACATTTACTGATAGATTTAGGAGCAAGTGGAATCAGTAAATCTTTGCTTTGACCAAATGTAATCGAGCCCAAATCAAAATAGGTACCTTCATTCGTGCTTTTTGTTGAATACCAACGTGTATAATCAGTTGGTAAAAGATACTCTTCATGAAACAACAACTATAATGAAAGATTAATATATAATACTTGACATTTCTTGTAAGAGAATATATGAGCTGGAAAATAGTATGATAGATTCAATCATAATATTAGTCCTTGTCATTTTACACATATGTCTCTAGTTTTTGAAATCAATAATAATGTGAACATTTCAAAATCAGTTTACCTATTTCATAAAATTGTCTAGTCTAAAAAGACTTTTCTGTGTGCTTATATATGTAGTGTCAATGATAAGTTTGTTATCGATCTCTATCATGATTCAAATTCAAGTCCATCTTTAGTATGTCAAATAAATACTTGTATTTTCCGAGATAACTAGCGTTATTTTTGAATACAATTATTACCTGTAAATTGGTTGCAACTGTAGTTAATAGTGTTGAAATAGCATTGATAAAGATTGTTCCTACAAATGATCCATCAGGAATAAATGCATATGAGCCAGAATTTCCCAATATAGAAATATCTTCGAGAAGTTTGCTATTCAACTTATATCCAAAACCAAAAGTATTGACAATACATGTAAAATTAGTTTTTTGCTTAAGTTTTTCTAGTGATTTCAAATGACCACCTGGCGGCTCTACATTAGGACAACCATCGGTTAGAAGAAACAAAGCTGATATGCTCCCAATAGAACGTTGTTCTTTCGATAAAATATTAAGACCAGTTTGAAGACCATCCCATAAATTTGTTGAACCATCGCTCTGTATAAAAGTTTTAAACAAATAAAAGAATACTTCATCATAGATTATCGTCAATATTAATATAATCTATTGTCTGTATACTGTAGGAATTGTAAGTCAAAGGAAGTTAGATAAAATAAACTTGATTAATCTCAGAGTTTTATGCATTTTCAAAGAATTATGAACTCCTCTATGATGAATATGCGATAGCTCAATAAACATCTATGAAAAACCTGTCAAGTTTTCTAATCAATATTCGTATTCTTTATTCAGTTTAATATCTATTCCACTTAAGACATTATACTAATTATTATCGTTGTATATAATATAACATACAAACATATTTCCTATATATATATTTTAATGGTCTACTAACCGATAATTTTTCGATGGCAGTCAAAGCCTTTGTTTTTCCTTCATCATTCATATTTGTTAATTTAAACAAGATAGTAGCTTTATCAGAAAATGACACAATCGATAATCGATCTTGACTTTGAAGAGACTGTATGATTGTCTTTATAGCATGTTTAACCAAATCTAATTGTGATAAACCATAGTGTTCATTTTTATCATTTTGAATTTCTGCCCTATCTGACATTGAACCTGAAGTGTCAACTACACAGCAAATATCACATAAAGAACGATTTTCATCTTGCGGAGGTTGAATTGAGATGTGAACAAAGCCATCAGCATGGTTTCCAGTTACTGTAATGTCAGACGAACATGTTCCCGCTAGAAGAGGAGTTGAATCTATTTCGGGTTGAATTGAGTGTCGGTATTCATCAATAGTTTTTTTGAGAGCTAGGTTTGGATGAAAGACATCGATAGAAACAGGAGGACGAGTTATTGGTGATGTACCATTTTGACGAATCCGAACTTCAATTGCATCTTTTTCGTAACTGTTATCATCAAAATCAATCATTGGATCTGTCATGAGTTCATGAGTGATTGGACAAAAGAAAGATGCCAGTGAAGAAGCCATTTTTGTAAGACACGATCTAATAGTGGTGACAGCTTTTCAAGTTGAATTTGTCTACAATTTAAGAGTAGAGTCGATTTCTCTTCACTATGTCATAAATAGGTTTGCATTTTTATAGAAGCGTAGAAAGTATTACCAACTAAAGCATGGTATGAAAGAAGCTCGGATAAAACACAATGCGTCATTTATGATGCACAAAAAAAAAACAGTGAAATGAGACACCCCTGATGGGCAAGAATCAATATGTAATCATATTTGCATAATACAGAGAAAGAAGCAAAAACGAATGTGTCATAACTATTTACCTTTGCTTTCACGAAAGGTGGGACCTTAGATAAACAATAGAAAAAGCCAAAATATGCTATTCGAAAAGTTGTAAGAAAGAAGTGACTCAATATTTATTTTACTTCACAATGAAACTCATGCATGTGTAAGACAGAATAAGAAAATGTACTTCTTAGCAAATGAACAGACGAATTTTCGTCGAACAACAATCTATTTCAAAAGTAATACAACTTTGTGATGGTCAATTTGCTCGTGATCAGTATGTGGCTGGTAGTTTAATGGATGGTTCTTGTAGATGTGGATGCAGAGAAGAGCCAGCAACATCGACATACATACCTATTTGACATTCCATACTCACACCCATACCCACATCCATATCGACACTCACACCTACATCCATATCGACACTCACACCTACATCCATATCGACACTCACACCTACATCCACACCAACACACAGTTACCCACTGACACCCAAGATTTCTGGAAAATATGCCTCCACCATCATTAGATATTTTTGACAAACTCGACTTATATGCAAAAGATCTTCAACAAGACCATTTATATTTGAGTTCTCTTCTAGAACAAAGTGTGGGTCGGGTGTGAGTGTGACTGGGTGTGGGTGTGGCTGAGTGTGGGTGTGGATGTGGATGTGAGTGTAAATGCAGAAAAGATCCAGTAACACCAATATACACATCTATCGACACGTCATACTCACACCCATACCCACATCTACATTCACACCTACGCACAACCATCAACATCCACTCCTTTACTCTCTTCTTCAGTTTTTCGCGACAACCTCTAATAAATATCACTAAAATGGGAAGCCATTTGTTTCAAGCACTTTCAGTAAATTTTTTTTTTCTTTAGCAGAGAAAAGCAACATCTGCCGTAGGCAACTCTTCTTGAAAAATCAAATATTCGTAGTAGATGATCTCTGTTGAAAAAATTGAATATTCATGGCAGATAAGTATTCGTGGTAGGTAACTTCTTGTAACAAATTCTTTTTTTTTCGCTATGTGAATCTTATATTTAGGCAAAAGAATCTTCGTAGAGTATATTATTCTAAGATCATCTCTGAGAAACCAATTTGTTCGCTTGAAAAAGAAACAATTCGAAAGGCATTGTGTTAGAACTCATTCAGATAAGTAGTGTATTATTCATTGATTTTTTTTCTTCTCCTTCTTCTTCTCCTCCTTTCGGTCGTCATTTTTGGTTCTTATTATTGTCTACAATTTTTGTTGTTGTTGCTGCTGTTCTTGTGTTCTCTTTTCTTTGTTTCAATTTTTTTCTGTCGATAATAATAATAATAAATATAATAATAAAACTTTAAAAAAGATTGATCTATGTTACTGATCTCACTCTAACTACAACGATTCTTATGTTGACTCAAAAAACCAACATGTAAGCCTAAGAATGAAGGACAAATCAAATTCTTAATAATACAAATACAAGAGTAGACCAACGATGGCATTGGATTATATTCAGAACAGATCCAAGGAAATTTTTTGAACTTTGCAAAAAAAAACGTATGGGTCTTATTCTCTATTGAACATCATTGCAACACATGAAGTGTATTCTAATTTTCATTGCTAATTAACAGAGAATATTTTCTATCTTTGTTAGTCACAATAATCGATTCTCACATTCGAGTTATCAAATTGAACTGCTATTTTCGCCATAAGGAAAGAATCAGTGAGGCGAAGAGAAAAAATTGGAATTGTACCTTTTTCTTCAGAAATCCTTCTTCTTCAGCAAGATCATTTTTACTTAGAAGCTAAACATTGTTAATTTGATTTTCCATTTCCAGTTTACCTACAATTAAAAATTATAGATGGAAAAAAAACTATGTTTATCAGTTGTTAAGTACATTGTTCAAAGAAGTCTCAGATTTAAAAAGTCTCTTTCACGTTACTAGACACTTTTATCGTTTTTCTACCTGGCTTAAAAAACTGTCTTAGTCCCTTTATTCTTATTACGAATAAAGATCGTGCTCGAATTTCGAAATATTCTACAATCGTACCTCTGGAATTTGTATCGAAAATATCGGCAGGTAATCCATGAGAGATCAGAATATCACAATCTTCTGGAATTTGACCCCATAACATCTTTGGTTGTGTAGACTGCCGTGGATATTGGAATCCACCACAAAATTTTGGTGTACATGGACATCCATCGATTGTTATATCAAACACTTCGCATGAGTCATTTTCCAGATAGATCACATTCTCATTATTTCGAAATAGTGTCCGACGTTTTTCTTCTTCATTGCCAAGATAAGGATTATCCAAACGAATGCCATCCATGTTGCCAGAGATGAATATTTTGTATGTAAAATTGTTTAATAACAGTAGCCAATCAAATACACTACGTACTTCTTTATCTGTTCCACGATCACTGAGATCGTCGGTATGGATTAAGATATCACCGCGGATTGATTGGATATTGTTCAGGAACTCCGATTTCGTATGTCCATTGTGAGTGTCGGAGATACAAACAATTTTGATGAGACCATTTTTCTGAATGGTTGCTTTTTCATCAGAAGTTCGACCATCTTCCGGATTATGCGCTTCTGTACGAGTGTACAAGATTCTACTACCCAACCAGACAGACATGTCGGTGTTTGACGTTTTTTGAACAAAAGTAGCAACTTTTAGTCAAATTTTATTCGTTTTTTTCGTTTATTTCAAAAAACCCACAAAAAGTCGTGTTTTTGTCGATTTTTTCGACATTTTCTTTTTTTTTTCCACTTTTTTTACTCGTTTTTCTGCCAAATTTCGTCAAATTTATGCATAAAAGTGGTCGAAACGTTATTTATAACGAAAAACGCCCATTGTATCTCAAAAATTTCAATTTTTGAGTGTAAATGAGATACATTTTTTTTATCGAAATTTTTTCTGAGCAACTTTTTTCACGTGTACAGTACACACAATCAAATGCTTTCTTATATTTTTGATGAGATATTTTTGTATTCAGTTCTGTCTCTACATTATTTCTTAAGATGTTTGTCTTCTTCATGCTCGAATGAATAAATGGAAAACATTGAACTTGGCTTTGTATTATAAATGTTTATTTCGTGATAAAAAGAATATATGAGAATATTTTTTTATTTGTATATTTTCCGTTGTATTTCGAAAAAATAAAAAATATACAGTTATTTTCTAGTTCAAATTTAACAACTAATTTCAGTAACAAATGAGTATGTGAAACAGTGATGGGATTGGTTCGTATTTTTTTGGAACCGACCCGAACCGATTCGAAACTTAAGGAGATAAAGAAGGTTTAAAAGCTATTATTTTTTTTCTAAGAATATTCCCCTAAAAACCTTTATTGAAGACATGCTTAAAACGTCATTAATAATTCTAAAAATGAACGAGAAATTTGTAGTAGAAATAATGTTAAGAACATGGATATTTTCGTTTTCAGAATAAAAGAAACAATATCTTAGCCTTAATTCAGCATGTAGTTATATTTTACTTTCGTATAGGTATGATCTAGCTCTTTTTTTGACTCTCCACTCTTAGTTTCTAAAGAAGACAGTTACCCAGAAAGAAAACTATGTATACATATACACTATTCAAATGCATTTTTGATTAAGTAGTAATTTAAATCTGTTATTTCTATACATTCTATGTAGCTGCACGTCACTAACATTCAAGGTATAATCCAAGTTGTGATTATTCAACTAAGTAGGTAAGATAACACGAAATATTGAATGTACTACATCACTAAAAGTGCATATGAATAATATATATATATATATTTTTTTTTTCTTTCTAGGTAATTGTCTCCTTTAGAAATTAAGAGTGAATAACAAAAATAGAGCTAGATCTTACCTTTACGAAAGTAAAATATAACTGCGTGTTGAATTAAGTTTGAACAGTTGTAGCAAAAAAGAGTGTTATATCACTATAGCAAGAAGAGAAATACAGATAATTGTTATATATAAAATATAACAAATAAACGCATAAAATAGAATTTTCGAAAATAGTCAAAAAAAATTACATATAATTTGATGTTTCATTTGTGTTTTTCAATGCGTTTAAACGCTCAAAAGTTTTTCACTATTTTTGATAAAAAAAGTGACCGTTTTTTGCCATTAAAAATTTAGATGCCAAAAATCTGTACGAAGGGAACAAACTATATAATAAATTAGATACACTTTTTTTAAATACAAAATTAGTACAAAAAGTGACATGCTTATCTGCTCGGGTACTGAATAGAAGTGATCACACAAAGGAATCAATAAGTTATTTCTCGTCATGAAGCACATTGCTTTTAAACATAATGGTATAGAACGGAAACCATCTGCTCTTATTTGAAAATAGACCAAAAACATTCCACATAGGATATTCTCAACTAATATAAAAAGTATCTTGTCAAAGACCTATGGTAAATGTACAGTTCATTTTTTCTAGCTACAGCAGACGTCTTCAAATATAAAATTAGTCGAAAAGTTCTTGAAAAACCTAGAAACGAGATACTTTTGAAATCTTTGAGATAAGAATCCATTTGAAAACAAATTTTTGGTTCAGTTTTCAGTTGTCAATACAAATTCTGCGACTATCATTTATGTTTCAACGGTAGTTTTATCTCAAAAAAAAAAATTTCTCCTACAATGTATTATGTATGGAAAAAACGTCTTATGCAGATAATACCTCTTATCTTTGGACCGACCAAATAGACATCGAATATAATATTCTATGTCAATTTCGATTTCTCAGAAAAAAATCAATAAAAAAGCATCGTGCTTAACGGCGTTACTGAACTTAGCATTCCAATAAAGAAAGAAATAGTTTTTCCTCGACCATAACACAGCTTTCAGAATGAAAACATCCAAGTCATTTGTCTGTGAATATCAATTGAAAATTAAAAACAAACCATAACGTCTTCATAGATCTATATCATTTAGAGAAATGTGTGGAATACCTTTAACTAGTTTGATAATGCTCGATCCACAGACAATGAGATTTTCAAACTTGTGATTTGTACCATGTTTCTTATATTCATCGAAACAATACATTACTAAGATTTTTTTTTCTGCTTCACTCAACATCTTGTTTCCATCACTTTCTATACCAATTTGATTTCTTTGTTTCAACTAGATACTGCTAAACTTCAGTTGTCTATTTACATATGTGAATCCACCACAAGCAACACGATCTTGGTTGAATGTAATGCCTAGAACATTCTTCAGTAGATAATCATGTACACGTCCTTGTCCAGCCTGTTTTCGACAGTCTTCTGGTCAATCATTTGTACACTGTATAATCAAGTAGAAACTTCTTCGTAGCTCACAATGAGATCTCGGTTTTCTACTAATCACTCTCTAATCACGACTCTAACGAAGAATCACAATTCCTTTTTATCTTTTCACGCGACACAGAGTAACATGGAAACTTCCATCTAATAACAAATATCGATTATGTATTTCTATTTTTAATCGGGAATATTCACATTGGCTCACATGTCATGTGCACAAACAAAAGAATGAAACATATCTAATAATATACTCAATAAGAACGAGAAAAAAGAACAAATTTCGTTCGTGCACAGATGACTAGGTGAGTCAGTGTGAATATTCCCGGTTAAATATAGCAATGCATAATCGATATTTGCTATTACATGAAAGTTCCCATAATACTCTGTGTCACGTGAAAAGATAAAAAAGGATAGTGATTCTTTGATGGAGTAGCGATTAAAGAGTGATTAATAGAAAAGCGAGACCTCGTTTTGTACTGTGATTTCATTAGATGGGTAAGAAAGATTTCAAACGTCTGTACCGATCGATCAAAAGGGAACTCGGAACCATCACTTGCAAAACTTCTTATTTTTGTGATGAGTTTGATGAATCACGAAATTATGCTGGTGCAATTATCTATGCAATCGATGGAAAATTTGAGTGGACTAATCATAGTGAGTAAAACTATATGAGACACTTGAGAGAGATATAATTGTTCTTGTTCGGTTAAAAGGTGGAAGAGCAAATGGTTACAAAGGAAGAAGTTTCTATTTGATTATACAGTGTACAAATGATTGGCCAGAAGACTGTCGAAAACAGGCTGGACAAGGACGTGTACATGATTATCTACTGAAGAATGTTCTAGGCATTACATTCAACCAAGATCGTGTTGCTTGTGGTGGATTCGCATATGTAAATAGACAACTGAAGTTTAGCAGTGTCTGGCTGAATGAAAGAAATCAAATTGGTATAGAAAGTGATGGAAACAAGATGTTGAGTGAAGCAGAAAAAATCTTAGTAATGTATTGTTTCGATGAATATAAGAAACATGGTAGAAATCACAAGTTTGAAATTTCACCTCATATCGATCGATTATTATCAATCGACAATAACTCTTGCATTATCTCTTGAAGAACGCAACAGACATTTAACTTAATAAAAATTGTATTGATTGTAAAGGATTGACGTATCTTAATGCAGACCTCAAGTTTAGTGGCATCTAAAGTAATTGAAGTAGCAAAAACTAGTGCTAATAATGATGGATAAAATCTAGTGAGGAAAGGGTGTGGTGGATGTGGATGTAGGGTATGGTTGTCGATCTGTAAGATAATGAGACTCGCATCTGCACTCACAGTCATACCGACACCCACACCCACATACCCTACTCTGCACGCACAACCCACCCACATCCAAAAATAATTCACTTTTTTCTGTTTTCCTCGATGAGAACTGATGTATGCATGAGTTTCGTAATAGAAAATAGGAGTTTGAAAACGTAAAAGAAAATAGATTGTACTTGTGAAGAAACACCATTATCAAACAATAGAAGATCTCTTAAGTTTCTTAAGCTTGAATTCAATCATATATCGTAAACGAAGAGTTTGAAGATTTGAATTTTACTGAGCCTTACTTATGGATCGAAATTGAGCTCTAAAGTGAAGAATTAAATGAGACAGTGTCTTCGTTAATATTTTGTAGAAAAATAAAATCATTGTGAATTGAAGATCTTTTATTCTTAGATTCACTTGATATGCTACTGTCGTGACTAAGCAACAGACAAACCGCTGTTTCATTGTATTATTTCTTTTTTGTGTGTTTACCAAGCGAGAGGATGTAACATATCTATTTATCTTGGTACTTGCTTGACTTTATCAATGGTAGACTTTATATCTTTTAAATTGAGATCATAAGAGAAAGGTACCGAGCTCACAAACTGTGCACTAAACTGTGTCTCTGTTTATGTGAAAAAGAAAATACAAAAAAAGTGAGTAAAAAAATGAAGAGCGTTGTTTGCAAAAATCTGTATAACATTTGTTTCTATACGTCAAATTTTAGACAGTAATACAATTAAAACATACTGAAATTATGCGTTCAGAAATGAATAGTTCTGCATCACAAGTACACAAGGCTTGTTACATAAATAAGGGGATGTTGTTCCATTAGTGAGTAGTGGTGCACTCTCGAGATACATCTGAAATGATTTATTTTTAATTGTAACACTGTACAGCACAAGTACATTCAATCAGAGTAACTTAATTTGACTGACGCACTCGACTTATGTTTTTAGCGGACATACAACTAAAAGAGTACATGAGGCGAAGCCTGTGAAATGATTTAGAAGAAAACCATTAAACAGCACTCGAGCTTCAATAAAACATTTTTTTAAAAATCTCATCTCATCTAAGATTTGTCAAAATAGCTTCAATCAATGTTTGATTTTCGAAGAAGTCATATTAATGAACAGTATCTCTAAAAAGCTTAATCTAAATGTAAATAAACATGTTGTTTTACTTTTTAATGATTGTATTTCAGAATAAATTAAACGTTATTATGGATGATAAATCTGATGATTCATCTATCACTATGACTTCTATTCCATGTAGCAATGCTTTTCTTGAATCAATATTCAGTCACATGCATCACTTATGGTCTGATTATCGAAATCGAATGGATATCGAATTGGTCGAAGCTGAACTACAAATCAGAAAGAATTCCGATATTCCTTGTGCACATTTTTATGATATTTTTTAACTCAAGAGGAACTATTGAAAAAAATAGCTTCAAATGAAAAATTTGTTAGAAAAAAACGTCTTGATAAATGAACTTTAGTTTTTTTTCAATAAGTGTTTTGAATTGTATATATATACATGTATAGATAGTTTATTTTGAGTTGATTTTCTTGTATTAACTGTCTCTTCTTCAAAATGATGTTTTCTAATACTGCTACATCCAATATATTTGTTTTAACATTGATGAAATATATCTACAGATAGGATAACCAAACTCAGAAAGCTTTTTTACCAGAAAAAAATCAACTTAAGCGTCGAAAAGCTTGACAACTACTTTCCGAATTAGCCAGATATTTTTTTCCGAAATTTTCCGAATTCAGGCAAAAGAATTCCGATTTGTAAGATTTTGGTCTGGCAACTCTGACTACAGCGTCAAGTATCGTCGCTAAAAACACTGGAAAGTCATCGATTGATATAGGTCTTATTGTTGGCCTGGTATTGGACATTGTTGGTGGTTTGGTTCTTTTAATTGGAACAATTTTGGGGCTTAAAAGTATATGAGAAGAAATACGAACATGTTCGTTCAAGTAACATTAGTGATATTGTCAATCTCAATGATAAAGTGACTTTTCAAAGTATAATCATGAATCTGTGATGACACCACGACCAAACAAAATGAACAGTGACAAACTGGTGCAAAATATGTTTCCCACAAAATCCATCATAGATTCATCTAACAATCACCAACATTCACTGATGAACCATCATGAATTCAAAGTACCATCTCAAGCTACTAGTGTTCCTCCATTGAACTGTATACATTCAACCGATGCAAAAAATGAGGCTCATCTGCTAACTGATGTCAAATTAATTGCATTTCATTGAATGAAATCTGACTATAGTCAAATTTTCTATGTACTGTTTACGTTTTTATTTTTTGAGAATATACATTTAGAAACATACCTTGACGACTCAAAAAAACTTGAAAATCTTGCTTTAAGCATTTTTGGTGTTCAAGATTTTGAAAATATTTTAGAATAAATCTATGCAGTTTCTACAGCTTTTTGGAAAAAGTCCTTTTACCAATTTTTCAATTTACGTTAGTTAATTAAAAGCATCGAATCGAATTGAACTCAATTTTAATTGCCACCGTTATGACTTGAAAATAGCGTCATCGATAGACCTTTTAACATACCATATTTCAGTATCAATCCGAGATTTGAAAACTTATGAAAGAAACACAAATGTTGTTACTATTGATGTCAATCGTAATAGAGAATTTTACTTCAGTTCATATGCTGTTTGAGATCAGTTATTCAAAACTAAGATTTCGTTTGTAATCTCATACTGGTGGTTGGATTCACTGTATTTATACGTCAAGTTATTTGTGATACATTGTTCAAGTTGAAGAATTACAATATGCTTCATTTAGTCAGCTGCTTAATGATAAACTTGCCCTCCACCTATGATAGCATATCTTTCCATTGATCCTTTTTCATAGTTCTTTGTCAGCAAAATTAACAAAATACCGAGGTCCCAATTATGTTAGCATCTCATCCAATAGTCAATATATTTTCATGTAGAGACAAGTATACAGATCATTTCTTTCCTTCATCTTCATTTCATGCTTGATCATTTCAAGCTTGTCCAATTGAGTATGGATGCGTGCCGAAGATGACAAATATTTCCACACTCACCCACACCTACACCCTCTTTCTTATTAGTTTATATTTTGTCTATGAATACACTTGATAAAACGAAGGAAATCTCAAATGACTACATACATATCAACTTTTTGTGTGAAGCTATCATTGGTTTTTACTGAATTTTACATTTGTTTCAAAACTTCTTAAAAAAAAAGATCATCGACTTCAACAGTTTCCAAGCGAGATTTCGCTGAATTGTTAATGTAACTCAAATAATTAATAGACTTTCTTGACAATTTTAGACATCATGAACATTCTTTTTTGAATTATACAATTTTTCAAAATAGTGTTTTTTTCACAAACGGCTTGCAAAAGTCAAGTCCATCAGACGATTCAATAAATTGAAAAACAAGCATTAGTGTTCCAAATTTTCAATAAAAAAAATCTGGTAATTGCACGAAAATTCAACAGAAACAATATATAGATCCTAACAACAAGTGATTCACAGAAATTCTTCAGACATTTTTTTACTATTATCAAGACCTAGTCATAAACAAGAGATAGGATCGAATAGTTTCCAACATTTGAATATGTTATCTTGTAAAATCTATATTCCAAAAGACCTTCAAATACTGATGTCCTTCGAAATTTTTTTTCCAAGATGTATCATATACAAATTAAAGATAGTAAAAACTGAATTATATATGACGAATGTACAGGATAACATCAAAAATCACCAGTAAAGTTATTTAATACCAAACAAACTCAAAGTTTATTTCATCTTCGAAAAATTTTCACGAAATTTTTGACAAAATTGTAAAAGTGACTTATAGTTCTTTGGATTGTTGATAGCATTCTGATTGATGTAGGACTATGAAAACATGCAAAAAAAGAATACTGCATCTTTCAGTAAAAGTAATATTGTTTACGTGTTGTAGAAAACTTCCTAAACACATCAACATAACATCAATCCCATCTTTATCAACTGATAGATTCTACGAATTATTCTATCGACTAAAACCCTTCATAAATTTGTTGGAAAATTATATGGTCCTATTAAAAATGTTTTTTTTTTCTTAAAATTATTCATCATATGCATAGTCTATCTAAGCGTAGAATTTGATAAAAACGTCTTGCAATATTCTATGTAAGTGTATACCTTACATCATAGACCTGTATAGAAAAAAAAAACCAAGAAAGTTAAAAGTTCGTATGGCCAAATCATTATTCATGCTTGTTATTTTTCTTCATTACTTGCTGTTAACATTCATCAATAAATTTCTTCTTCGGTTATCGTATTCGAAAACCATTCGTTACTAATCGGACTTTCATTTTCAGTTTTGTATCATATAGAGTGAAAGGACATGTATGTGTTGCACGTGAAAAGAAGCAGACATATATGAAAATGTTTTTTTTCCGTTTCACTAAGATAATAATTTCTTTGATGACTCATGGTAGAAAGAAATTTTTCATTAATATAAATTATTCAGAAGCGACTATCATCTGGTCTTGAATAATTAGTTACCATTGCTGTATTTTTAAATATATTGATATGAAAGATCGCGTTGAAATCTTATTTAAATAAGTAATTTAACATTTTAGAAATAGTTTTGAATATTATACAAATGAAAGTCTAAAACTATTGAAAAGTATTTGAAGAGTTTTTGCTTTATTTATTGTTTCAATGTACTATTCAAAAAGTCACTATATTAGTATATCTAATGTTAAAAAGAGAGCTCCATAATAAATGAAGTTCAGTAAAGTTTTTGTTGAAGGAATAAATAGAAAAAATTACATTCGAAAAATTGAAAATCTTGCTTTGTATAAATTATTTTCATTATATGAAAAGTAATTCACTCGTTCGTTACTGATATAGAACATAGGATGATTCTATGGTACATACATTGTCTTTCGTTATAACATGAATTGTGAAAGTTAAGAATTAAATTATCATTTTTTTTTTATCTAGAAATATATTCTAGACTAATATCGCAATAATCAGCTATGTATATCAACAATAAGATGCGCATAACTATCATAAGGCATCTAGTGATGATAAACAATTAAATCTCATAGAACCAAAAAGGCAATCAAGTATAGTATGAAAATAGATAAAGAAAAACTCATTGTAAATATATGTTAATAATAAAAGATATTTCAGAAATTCTTTGTATTGTAGAAGTTAACAAGATTACGTAATGAAAGTGTTTCAACTATTTTCATCTTATGAATCGCTATAATTTTGTTTCATATATCAAAGGGTTCCTTCAAATTGAAAGTTAAAAGACTCGTTTGAATACAATAATAAATATAATTTAGATTTGTCGTCAAAAAGAACAATTGATGAGAGACAAAAAAATACTAAACTTAACAAATATTGAATATATTGATGTTTATTGTAGAAACGTATTAGGTCACATCTTCTAATAAATTTTTCATCTTTTATTTAGAAAATGAAAAGGAATAGGTTTTGAAAAGCATTTTTTTCATTTATAGAATATCTCTCATTGCATTCTTTCGTCTACAACCGTCCATAACAGACTGCTGACATAAAATCAATAGGAAGAGCTTGAAAATACTCTTCTTTACTTAATTAATGACTTGTCCGTCACGCTCTGTACACGGTAATGGAAGACGCTTGTTTACCTGTCTCGCTACAACTGTCAACATTCATTTCATTCAGTTAAATAAAATGACTTGTTAATTACACAAAATTTCTATTACAATCAGTCGGAGAAAGTGGGTTCAAATTTCTATTCCATATGCTTTAACATTTCTTTTAAATCGTGTTTCACAAAATATCATGAAGAGGTGAATATTTTCAGATATTGATTGTAAAAATTTGATTTTCATAAAAACAAACCTTGCATTCCAAATCAGCATGCAAAACTATGTCAAAAAATATTCTTCACCAAAATATCATCCATAACGAAGTACAACATAAAATCTCTCGGGTAAATTATCTAGGAAAAATTTAGTAAATTAATTTTTGATGGGAGTCAAATTTTTATTGTCAAAGCCTGGAATTGACATAAGGGAAAATTTATAAATGCAGCTAATAATAAGAAATTATGAGCTCTGTCACTGATGAAAATAGCAAGACATTCTATTATGGTTTCACAAAAAACGTCCTTGCTCAAAAGTTTCACAATCAAACATCACACAGAGTAAAATAAGACTCTGTTTGCAATATCAATATATCCTATACTTGATTTAAGAAAATTTCAAAAATTTCCTATATGCGGATAGAAATCAATAATAACTATTAGAAAAACAACAGCATGGAGTCAAAACACTTCCATTTGAAAAGACAAAAGTTATTTGTTCAATGAAAATTTACAAAAAAAGGCTATCATTAAAAACTTTATCAATATTTTCAAAAATAGTCTTCGTAAAAGTGATCAAATTGAGCAGAAAATTTCAGAAATTACTAAATTTATTATCGAGAATAAACCAAAAAGAAAAGGAAATTCGGAGACAACAATTCATCTTTGACGTACTTCATATGCTTGATTTTCTTCAAAACTCATTCGGAAGGCTTTTATGATTGATTCAATCAAAATTTTATCGAAATAACAATGAATTTTTGGTTTTAATCTTTTTCTTACATTTGATGATGCTTTTTTTCTTATATGATCAACAGTAAATTAGTGATGAGCACGAAATTCTAACATATGCCTACTACCTAGTTATGAGAATACAATACAATAATCTTGCTAGTTGTTTATTCAAGAATTCGTTTCATTCTATGATGAAGAAAAATTCTTTCCAAATTAAAAATTTCTCGTATCACAAGTTGAGATTGTGTTTACCAAATTCTTATCTGATTCATCAGATCGTGTACATCACACTATAGAATCTTACATTGAACTTATAGAAAAAAATTTGCTCTATTTATCAGCAATAAAATAATTTGAAAAGAATCGAGTCAAAAATATTGACTTTTGATTTTCGTTTCAGTAGAGAGAACACGGTAAGCTATACTGTTATATTTTATAATTATGTTGTAATTATGTAAATGTTTGTTTATTGAGTGTTGTGTTTTCATAAAAGTGCATGTGATTGCACCAATATGTCAAAATAGGTACCAAATAGGTAACACATTCGTCTTTCTATTTTTCTTATTCACATATTAGTTAGGCTTGATTCACTCATAATGATAGAAACAGTTTTTTTAACAGGTTATAGTCTGTTCATGCTTGTTTTTGACGTGACTTTACAATGATTAATATCAACAGAGATGGTATCTATTGAAATATATTTCTATTGGAAGAGTGATTCCTCGTTTGATGACAACATTAAAGCACCTATGGCCCGTTTTCGATTGATATAGTCATGCATCATTACTATCCTGCATATATAAAGCCTCGAATAAGAATCAAACGATACTATTTACACAAACAATTTAGCATAAACAATGTTGCTCCATGTTTTGGTTGTATTAACTAATGTCATTATCACTATAAATGCACGCACTTTACCAGAACCAATAGTAAGTACAATCTGTATACAAACTTAGATTATGAAATATAATAAATGAATTTAGCCTTTAACAGAGCAACCGTCTGTGGATAAACAGAAATTAGTACAGAATCGTAAGTACCAGCTCAAATGATTTTTTGCTCGTGTGCTTTTTCTTGTAACTTCCAATGTTTCCAATTCATACATCATAGAAGTTGATTTTGTATGAAAGGTCATCGGTTAACTATTCACATTTTCTTGGGGACAACACTTGTTAGTTAATCATTTCTACGCACTTCAACAGTATTCATGATTCAATATTTCGCAACTTCTAATCTAAGTAGTGGTTCGATAAGTGGTTTATTAGTAAATAATTCTTCAAGTTTTCACTAAATCCTTCATTGCTCTACACACAGCTCTTAAATGTTATCCAAATTGTTATTTCAGATCAGAATAGATCATCCATTAATGCTGGCATATTTATATTTGTTGTTCATGTTGTCATTGTTTACTGCTACCAGAATTTATTTCCTTTTTTTCTGTTCAATCTTATTTTTGAACTCTGCCATGTTTGATCTATACATGTAAAAACTGATTCATTTTTCTTCTCAATTTCAGCGGGTACACATGAAGGAGACATACTTCTGCCAAAAGCACAAAGTGTAAGTGTACAACAGTTATTCTATATTGAAAATAATTGTTTTGCAATTTCCTTTTTCAATTAAGCGTGGAGTAGCAAGAATTGGTACTAGTGTGCGTTGGCCTAATGGAATCGTGCCTTACGTATTTGCATCAGGATATAGTATGTATTTTGATAGTTTTATTTATCCTATTTCGATTCTTGAATATGATATAATCAAGAAAACCAAAAGGATACACTCCATCGTACTTAATCAATTAATATAAATTATGTGTTTTTTTTTCTTTCTTATAGCGGCTGACCAACAAGCAGCTATCGTCAATCGAATGCGAAAATTGGAAAGTTTCACAGCTATCAATAATGCACGATGTGTACAGTTTCGACCTAGTGTATCAACGGATGTGTATTATATCACCATACGAAATGGAGCAGGCTGTTATTCATATGTAAGATACATACAAAATGCTACTTTTGTTTTTATAGATGTTGCTTGGGTTTATTTCAGGTCGGACAAAATACAGAAATGACTGGTGAACGAACTGTATCATTGAGTTATCCAGGTTGTTTTGATGATGGAAGAACTATGCACGAATTGATACATACATTGGGTAAATGTGACCAATGCAACTATTTGGAGTATCTTAGAAAAATCTATGCTAAATCTTTTTGTTCTTTTCTATTGAAAGCAAAAAAACCTTAGCGCACAAAAATTACAACTTTTGTTTGAATTACAAAAATTGACGACATTCATGTGCCTCTCTTTTTTAGCAGATGTTGATTGAGTCGAGTCTGACTTTGCGCCTATGGTAATGCTTCAAATTGAGATTTTTTGGGATCATTCCGTAATGTTTCCTGTTAGAATTTAAAACAGAAAAATGTCAATTTGTAAGGCATCGTAAGAAAAAATAAAACAGTATACCGTCATTCAAAACAATAAACTTTAAATTAAATCACTTGAAATAGTTTTTAACTTCCTACATGAATGCGAAATAATTCTAATAAAATATTTCTTCACGATTGAAATACATTTATTTTTGTCTTTTTTAAAACAGGATTCTTTCATGAACAATCACGACCTGATCGGGATTCTTATGTCAAAATTAATTGGCAGAATATGAACTCAAGTAATGTTAGATTTTTGTCATATGATAATGACAGTTTAAAAAACAAACTTATTTATGAATTACTTTCTTTGTTACTATTTAGGTTTGAGCTACAATTTCGAAAAATACGATAATACGGTGGTCAATACACTCAATACTCAGTACGATTATGAATCATTGATGCACTATGAAAAACTTGCATTCTCTATCAATAATTTACCAACGATTGAACCAATTCAGATCAACAAAAAAATTGGACAACGTTACAAGCTGAGTCCAATTGACATTCAAGAAATCCGACAATTCTATAACTGTTCAGCAAATGGACCCTTATTACCACCAGTTACACTGACCTTAACAGGTAAAGAATTTTTTGTACACACGAATGACAGTTAGAGAAAAACCAGTCTATAATTAAATATATCGTATCAAACTTGAAAACATATGTTCTATTGTTGAATGTAGGAAGTCAATATACCTTTAACAGAGTGGGACAAAAAAAGAAATGAGAAATAATTTGGGACCATAAAATCAAATAATTCATGTATCACATGAGTGATACATTTCGTAAGCTGTTTCTTTTCTTAGTCTAGGATATAGTACAATAAATGTTATAAGAATACTCCTATCTAAGTAACATCATTCTTTGAGAACTATTATCTTGTAGGACATATCCTCGGTTCTGTATTGAAACTTACACCGACTTTTATATAGTGAATTGAATATGCTTAAGACTCATTGGCCAAATTATGCTGTTTCAGTGCGATACTAAAATAGCGGTTCTTTGAAAAAAGAACCACATAGATTTTTTACATATCCATATGAATTCAATCGAGACATCGATAATCAATATAGGTACTAATGTAGATGAAGAATTTCCATTAATGTGTTTGTAATGTTTATCAAAAGTCTGATACAGAATAATCACTAAATTGAAATTGGTTTGTACTAAATTATTATGTTTTGGATAAGAATCAAAACGTTTATATTTTTAAAAAAAAAGTATCACAACTACTTTCATTACCATTTCATCTTTATTGTAGCAATATTCTCAAGCTTGTATAAAATACACATTTGTCTAATTTCCACTTTTATTAATCGAAATCGTCATGTAATTGACGAAGATTGCCGAACTAATTTTATCGAACTCATGTCAGTGTCAGAGACCGAGGAATATCAGGAATGATGACTACTAATCTATCAATAGATCAATAGTATGAATTCTGATAGTATTTTCTCTTTTTATCCTATAGTCGATCCATCTTTAAATCCAGTCTACTATTCAAGTGGATTGACTGTCAATCATCCACAATTTGCTCGTAATGGCGGTGTTGGAGCCTCCTACTACTACGAAACTCTTCGATTGACAATTCCATCCAGCGGCCAGTATACTTTTGAGTGCAACAGCTATATTGACACATTTGCATCTGTCTATTACATCAGTTTTAATTCATCCAGTCCAACTACAAATTTATTTATCTCACGGGATGATGCTAACGACGATAATTGGGAATTTAAATTTGGAATAAATTTTCCTTCTGCTTATAAAATGGATTTAGTTGTCACGACTTACAATCCAAATGTAACAGGGGCATTTCAGATCGTCGCAACCGGTCCAAATAACGTGACTTTTGTTCGGACAAGTAGCACTGGGAACCCAAATCTAACACCAACTAGCACAACATCAACAACAACAATGCTCACTACAACCACAACAAAATCTACTACAACTACAAC